>NDGM010955395.1:0-10988 GCA_002564305.1 Octomys mimax | reverse complement strand
GAAGAATGTATGCAGTGTGTTAATTATTGAAACTGTCCTAGCGAGTTGATTTGAAACTGTCTCATTGCTATTTATCAATAAAATTATGAAAAAATAAAAAAAGAAATACAACTTTAAAAAAAATTCACATAGAACTTTTGAGCGCTGACTTGTTTCGGGTTTAGTTTAGGACTCTGCTCTTCAAGTATGAGGATTACAAGGCCAGCTCATGTGTGAGAATTTCTAAGTCCAGGTGCTCTACAAAGTTAAGAATTGTGGTTTTCAGGGTCATCTAAAACTCATTTTTGAAGTGTGGACTAATGATAGGTACTGTGGCATGTTCATTTGCCATTTGTAAAGACAAAAAATTGTTTCATATCTCATTTCAATGTAGTCACAGGTACAATAACCAAAGAAAGAATTAGGTCTGATTTATTATTCTCTTTATTACAATAGGTCCAGAATTCACAAGGAAAAGAACCATGCAGGGAGTTTAAATAACAGTTAGAAGAAGTCTGGAGTTATTTCTTAATTTGCAAAATCCTTATACATTTCATAAAAAGACTTGCCATAAAATATCCTTTTTTTTTTTGGTATCAGGGATTGAACTCAGGACCTTGTGTTTGCCAGGCAGGTGCTTCTGCCACTGAGCTACATCCCTGGCCCAAAATATACTATCTTGAAAAGACCACTTTTCACATTCATTAAGTAACACTTTCTTATGCATAATTACTCAGCTAATTCTTTTCTGTGAACAGAAAATATTCCATAGAAATTATAGCTGACTTATACTATTACTTTCAAAAGACAGTTGGTTAAGCCTGACAATAATACCATGCCTGGTACCTGGTTTTAGGAACTTACTCTGTCCTATGACTTGGGGGAAGTTCTATGTCTGTGTTTATGTAGAGAAGCCAGCCCTGGCTGTGTTTGTCAGTTGATGAGGAGTTTGAGAATGGAAGCAAAATATTGCCCAAGGCTTTCATCTGGGAACCAAATAGTTTGCAAGAAGAAGCATTTGTGAACTGAAGTATTAGAGCACATTTGTTTTTATCCTTCAAGGGAATGCTCATATGTAGTATTTTAGAAGGGTATCATAGATTTTTTTTTTTTTAATATTGCATGTTCATGCCATTGGGAGGCCATTAGTATTCTTTGGCCCTTTGAGTCAACTAAACAGAGTTCTTAGCAGTAACTGGTTTTCAGGACAGAGAACAGGCTCTTGCTCATCCAGCTGAGAGATTCTTCCTTTTGAATGAGGTTACATAAGACGCATTAGTGGACACTTTTTCTGACAAGGTTGACAATGAAGCATCACAGGGACCCTGTGCTGTCCTCACCCGTGTCATCCCTGGCCTGTGCCACCCTGGAGTCACAGATGAGACACCTTGCTGTTTACAGTTGGTTTGTATTTTCAAATTTAGTCTTTTCGGGGCTGGGGAGATAGATCAGTGGAATAAGCGCTTTCTTCACAAGCACAACGGCCTGAGTTCAACCCCAGTTCTGCCAAAAAACAAAAAACAAACAAAACAAATTTAGTCTTTTCTCTTCATAAAGCACGAGGACAATCCATACATACTTTTAAAGATCTCAATGCAACATATTTGTGTTTCATCTGCCCACATATCTATTTATACCACAGGGAGATTCTGGTACAATTTCTTCCAAATTCATGACCAAGAATGCTTTAGAATAAAAATTATCAAAAATGTTATTTAACTATTTAATATATTTATCTTTAATTCCCAAATATATATTTGGTCTCCTCTTAGTTATTTGTCACATAAAAAGAAAAGTTTTCTAAGTCATTTAATAATGAAAGTTTAACCCCATTCAGACTGAAAAGAAATATCAGTAATTGATCTTGTGCTATGTTTTCACCTAAACTCTGTGATCAGACTCAAATATCTAATGCTTGCCAAAAGGAGTTTAAGAATGGCTATGATAGCTGTGTAAGTAAACAGCATGGACAACAAACCTGTGTGCCCTTTTCTAGAACAGTGTCTCACACATTATAGGCATGCAATCCGTTGTAGTTTGGTCTTTGCAAATGAAATAATACAGAACACATAATTTATGGAATTATTTTTTAATAGTCACAGACAGTCATATACAAAGACAGTGCAGGAAATCTGTCCACACACAAAAGACCGAAGAATCCAGCTGAGGGCCCGGATTCCACGGCAATGTCACCAATGAGTTCATCTGAAGACCTAGAGCCCTTAACAGTGCCTCCCAAGAGTCAAACTGGAGGCCTAGAGCCCACAAAGTCTCATACCGGCTGCCTCATGGATCTGTACTGTGAAGGCCTGAAGGTTAGTGGTAGAAGCTAGAAAGTCTGCCAATGAGATGAAGGACCTGTGCTAGCAGGTTGAGTGATCTGCACTGGAGCCAGGAAGCAAAGCTCAAAGAACCAGAGCTCCCCCAAAAAGTACCATAGCCATCCTCAGCAACATCGAGGTTCCAAACTTCTCCCAAGGATGGGAATAGCTCTGTCCATATTTGGAAAGCCAGAAGGAAGCACTTCTCCAGGAGACTGAACAGTGCACCATCTTCCCCTCCTGAGCCAGGAAACAATGTTCAAAGTAAGGACCCAGTGCTCCCCCAAAGTGAACTGTAGCCATTCTCAGCCACAGCAAAGTCCTGAGCTCCTTCGACAATAAGGTCACCTGAGTTCATCAGGAAAGCCTGCGGCACAAGGTTCTCAGGAGAACCCAGAGCTGCAGAGAGCCCCAGCTCCCAACAGCTCCCTACAGCCTCGAAACTTCTCCAGTTCTGCCCCTTATGCTGCCAGTGATATAAGGTGGGCCTCCCACACCCAGCACCATGCTGGCACTATTCATCTGGTTGTAACAAGTTGACCAGAAGTAGCACTCCACCACAAGTATCAACACATACATGATAGACAGTTGACATAGTCGTTATTAAAAACAAAGTACCATAGACAAAATCAAGTATGTATGTGAGAAAAATGTTATACTTGAGCTTCACATTAAAGTATAAAGACTAGAATTAAATGAGCTGTGACGTGGTACTGTGCATTTTAGAAAACATTATGAACAAACATCTTGAGGTGCAATCAGAAATGTTGTAAAAAGCTAAAATGTAGACCATGTAAGAGAATACTGGGTTAAGATAAATTAAAATTCACTTTACTGAGAATTAACATGCAGTAATACGAAAAGCCCAAATATATTTAAAGATGTCTTTATTTTTGTGTGGAGAAGATGGCTCTGGGCATGTTTTTCAGCCGATGTGGAGTTTGAGAGCAGAAACAAAGCTTTGCCCAGCGCTTTTGTCTGAGAACTGAATCATTCTCAATCAGGAGCATTTGTGAACTGGGTTATTACTGTACATTTTTTATCTTTCAAGAAAATGCAAAGATGTATTTAAAGTCAACTCTTCAGGCAGATTGGAAGAGCAAGGGACACAAGACCGGAGAGTTGGAACTGTAGGATCACACAGAGGCAGCGGCTGTGACTAGCTGAGGTTTTTTTTCATAATTCAGTGGTGAGGATTTCATCCACAGAGCCCCTTTCTTTCTTCTAGTGAGAAAAAATAAGGCCACATTTATATAAGCCATGATTAACTGTAACATCTTGGAAAAGGTTCCTTTATATAAAATAAATCTAAGTTTTAGAAATAAAAACGTTTGACCAACTATTACAATATTAACCAGACCATCTTCATTTTGCACTACAGTTCTTGGCTTACATCATTTAACTAGAATTTAAGTTAATTACTAACAATGATTTGTATGTCTTCATTTAGTGCTTTTGCCTTGAACTGTATTTCTCTGTCATCATGTAAAAGATAGTAATATGTAATAGTATTGTTGGGTTATCAAATCTACATCCTCAGTAATATAATACAGGACATATATTCATTATAGTATATCTATTATTAAAAACTGTCAAGCTACCCTTAATCAGGTACTGATGTTCCATTACTCATAGAAAATACAGGGCCAGGGAGATAGCTCAGTGGAATAAGTGCCTGCCTGGCAAGCACAAGGTCCTGAGTTCAAACCCTAGCACCACACACACACACACACACACACACACAATTAATAAAAGAAAGAAAGAAAGAAACAACAATATAAGCAATAATTAAAAGATTATTTTTATTTAGAATTGCTATATAGCAATTTATCTTTTATAGATTATTCACACTTTGGCTAGATTTTTATTTGCAGGTTTACCTTATTCACTTATGCTTAATCTACATCTTATATATTCGAAGTGCTGTTTTTTAACAATATTTTTCCCAATACCAATTTTTATTTTAGATGATTTATCTATGTCAGAGAAGGGAGCAAACTTGCATCTACATCCCCACTAGTCCAGGCATAAACTTGTCTCATCAGAGCAACGAACCTACTAAATAGTTATTTTCAGAAAAATGCAGCTCATAAATTTTTCAAAAATGCTATTTAGAATGTGAACTTTTTCCTTGCTTAATTACAAGGTAATTTTTTATGCATTTAGATGATTTTTTCTCATTTTTATTTTTATTAACCTGATATAAAGAATGGTTCCATTTTTATAGGTGTTCTAATATTTTTGCTAACCATCTTTGTCCTCACTAACACTTCCTGTCAGATGGCAGGAAATAGTGTTCTTCTACTGTCTGTTGTCCAAAATAAAAAAACATCAAACTGTCAGACTTTTAGAAGCACTTCTGCTGAAAGAAAATTTAAAGTCTAAAAGCTAGGTATTTGCCATAAATATTGTATGTGAAATCATCCTTTTTGTTATGAAACTTTGCTACTACAATGAAAACATAGGGTTTTTAATTCATATAATAAATCACAACCAGCTCATTGAGGCATGTTTACTACAGAATACCTACAAAAAATGCCTAAATAGTATTTTATTTATTTATTTTTTAAATTTATTTTTTAATTTTTTTTGCGGAACCAAGGATTGAACTCAGGCCCTTGTGCTTGCCAGGCAAGCATTTATTCCACTGAGCCATCTCCCCAGCCCCCTAAACAGTATTTTAAAGGTAAAATTATGTGCTGTATTTTGTAATGGACTCCGTCTGTATTTCATTCAGCTTCTAAGGTCTGTGAGAGCTCACTGCCTCCGATTCATCTTTCACATCTTCACCTGGGCCCGCCTCCTACCTCTATATGGTAGGCATCAAATTCACCAACTGAGTAAATGAATAGAAAGATATTTAGCAGCCAACCTAAGTCAGTTACCAATAAAGTCATGTTTAAAGTCAATAATGGCACCCAATGAGCTTCAAAGAGAGTCTGATTGTGAAAGGCATCTGAAGAAAATTCACATAAATTACAAAAGAAAAAATGTAAAAGTAGGATACACTGTTGTATAAACAATAGACTGAAATGAGGGTGCCATACTATATTTGCATGTGGATAATGACAAAATTTGGGGGTGCTAAGTGCACTGTAACTGGGCGATAATAATGACCAGATCCCAACCATGTTTCCCAACTCTTCCTTTTATGTTTATAAACTCAGCTGTATATTTGCAAACAGTGTTTCTACAAAGATCAGGGCAAAGATGAAAAGACAGATACTGTCAGAAATCTTCACAGCCTCACACAGAGGGCCACTTGTCGAGAAATTGAATGTGAAATCATGCATACCATTAAATCAATTTATTTGTACTCCCCAAAGTGTCCTTTCCTCTCCTTTGAAAAAAATCATAAATAGCTTCAGTTAATATAAATAGCCCAAGGCCACATTTAGACTAATGCAGCTTAAATGAGATTTTAACCCTAGACCTCTCTTTTTAAAAAGCTTACTTTCTAATTGGATAGTGCATTTTATAGAAAACTGAAGGATATAATGTTGATTAGGTTCATGCAATGAAGGCAAAGTTGCCACCCTAAGGTCAACATCTGTTGACTCTGCAAATGACAGCCAGTATCCCTAGTTTGAAATAATGGCTGTCTACGAGGGGAGAGGGTCATTAGGAATTCTACCTCATACTTTCCAGAAAATTCATAATAAATGCAACTGCAGCAAAATCTGAAGAAGACAGTTTTTCTACCAAAGTGCTTTTTGTAAGTCCGGCCCACACAGCTTGTAGGTTAATAGAGGTGCAACAGTAAGGTTGGATGCAATCAGGCGTGATTGTGGGCTTTTAGGAGCTGATTCAATTTCGCCTTGAGATCCCCACACAAGAATGCAATTAAGAAACAAGCAGTTTAATGATGTTAATGATTGGTACTCAGAACACAAAGGTGTTAGATTAATCACGAAGTCTGAGTCTGATTCCAGCGCAAGCCCTTCTCCACGCATACTTTCGCGTCTCCCAGTCCCGTTACAGTGACTCCTAGGACATAGCTTGGCTAGGTCTATGGCTGTATCGATTTTCTGGAGCCAGGGCACAATCAGGTCTTTTGTGACAATGACAGTGGCTAGCGACAGTATTTTCAGAAGTACAACTAGAAATATTATCCTAAAGTGAGAAGTTGAGGTTCATTTTAATTCTAGGGTTTTAGTAATTAGAAGCAGCTTTTCCAAATCTGCCTGGATAAACTAAGATAGAAGTATTTCTAAGAATTTAGTAACATATATATATATATATATATATATATGTCTTTGCCTATTCCTATGACTTTATTACAATCAACAATTATATTATTAATTACTAAAAATAACACATACCATTAAAGTCAAATATTTTTCCATTGAAAAGTAATAATCACATAGAATAATGTATAAATAATTTGATCTATCTTCATCTCTACTCATATAACAGATTGAATATAAACCATTAAGAAGTAAGTATGGGGAAAATAAACATAACTATTTAATGTAATTTTAAAAGGTCACAATTGCCTTTGAGCAACAAAGTATAGGAGCCTGTTCTTTCTGAGAAAACTCTTCAGAGATGAGATCTGCCAAAAAAAACATAATCAAAAAGAGTGTCAGTTCTTTGTTTATGAAATAGCAAAAATATTTTTTTAAATCTTATTTTTGTCTGTACAGTCTGTTCAGTGGGAGAAGGAAAAGTTAGTCCAGCTAAACATCAGAACAATGGCTTGCCTGCAAGAAAAATGTAGACTCCAAAGAAAAGCAGACCAGAAATTCTGCAGGAAATAGAAGACAGAGCAGTGGTTATGGAAGGAAAAATGTCACTTGGAAACAAAAGGAAAAGATGCAGCTCTCAGGTCTAATCAAGAAAGATGTCTGTAATACCTGCATGTTGTCAGATATATTCCAATTACTTGAAATGGGGTTAACCTAAACAAGTCTGCACTATTGCCCACTTAAGAGACTACTGAAGCAGCACATCCTCTGATCTAAGGACATTGTCGGACCTTTGGAGAAAAAAAGCTGAGCTAATTCCTTTGTGTATTTCTCACATTCACTTGCTGCTCAGAACAAGACTAGTTCTACCTGTCTTTAAGATTAGTAACGATGTACATAACACATCCCAATTCCTCTTCTTCACCACTTGTTCCTTCCTCCATCTCTTGATTCCCTGCCCCTTAGAGAACCATCTATCTCCCTACCATCTATTCTCTTTCATTTTTCCTTCATTTTTACTGTAGTTTTCTCATATAAGAAAAACAATGTGACACTTAAGCATGTGTGCCTGATTGATTTCAGTGGCTCTCACAGCTTCGAGCTGCACCCATTGTCCTATAAATGGCTTAAGCTTATCTTTCTTTGAGGTAGCACAGTGATCCATTGTGTGTGAAGACCACATATCCTTTATCCATTCATCTATCGGTGAGCATATGTGCTGCTCCCCATATTTAGCCACAGTAAAACTTATGTGCTGACAACATCCACAAAAGTAAAAGTTACGGGGCCAAGAGGTGGGAAGGGAAAGAGCGGGAAGGAAACATAAAGGAGATAAAGAAATAAATTAAGCCATTTTATATGTGTTTACCAACTCCACACAAAGAATGTAAGTATTTTGCACTACACACATGTACTAATAAACTGAAAATTAAATTATAAACATTAAAAATAATTTAAGATTACTGGCTACATTTCATATCTTCTGGAACTTTCAAAAAGACTGGAATTTAATTTTATAAATATAGCCACTACAGTCATTAGAAGCACTCACTAAGCCCTAAGGCTGGCCCTATGTTGGATGTAATGATGGCCATCAAGTTAATTCATTGTGTATCTGAGGTCAAAGTAAGTGCCAAAACCTTTAGGGATAAATGAGTAAAGTGAAATAAATGATATCAGGTTTTAAACTCAGAGTCTCATGAGCAGAAGCAGGAACTTACATTTTAAGAGAAGAATAATACTTTACATGCTACAAATCCCCACTGAATGAACACAGGCACTTGATGCATACCGCTTACTATTCCAAGTAATGGTATAACCTCAGAGCAGCTCTAGGATCGCATTCTACTCGTGTCTAAATCAGTCATTTGCTGGGAACCTGTTAAGAAAAGAAACTTCCTAACTCCAAAGTCCTCTAATGCATATATAGAATGGGATTTGGGAACAAGGCAACTGAAGTCTATTGATGGTTAGTAAATGACCAAAAGGAATGTGGAGGAGCAGAAGGGTATGCATTCAGGTTTTGGGTGCCTATACCTGTTTACTCGACCCTATGTTACAGGTTTCTTTCTCTCTCATTTTCTATTAGTTGACTAGAATTCTGTCTCCCTCACTAGTGACAAGTTGCCAGCTTCATACCTTACCCCTATTGTGTAATAAGGAGCCAAAGAATGCCCTTCTATTGAATTTATTAGAAAGGACCTCAGTGCTAATCCAACACAATGCATTCATTTTCTGCAGTGACAGTAAAGCCTAAAGGAAGCGCTGTCTTTGCAATCCTAAAAGATCAGTATTGCCCAGACCCCAGTCCTGAGTCTTCTGACTCTCAAAGAACAATGTTACTTTGAAATGTGTGTTCTGACTGGTGAGGTTGGCTTGCATATATGCCATCTTTCACGCTACTCCTTCCGGCAAAATTTGCTGTCTTTACTGTGATTGAAACACACAAAATATCTTGAAGTTAACGTATGTATTAAAGTTGAAGTGTGGAGGGAGTCATATTCATGATGAAAATGGTGATGGGAAAAGTGTGGTTTTAACATTTTAGTTGGATTGTTTACTGCAGTGTGGGATGTGACCGGGGGGTTTTAGACAGGAAATCAAAGTGCAGTGTTGTTACCCAAGGTAGATAAGGTATGTTATGCGTTCTTCAGCCACGATGTCGAAGGCATTACTCTGACAATTCTTCACGTTCTGAATCAATATATCCCTGCCACTATATTGTTTCTATAGCTATGCAAACATGCTGCTAAGATTAGAAGCAAAGCAAAGCAGAACTTGTTTTGACCCCATTTTCTCCACCAGGCAATTTGTTCCCACTCCTTCTTTCTCCAGTGCCATTCCTGAAGTTGTTGTCTGTGCTTATTTTCTGTGACTCCACCTCTCATATTTTCTCTTAAAACCACCCTGGTCTGGCTCCTACCCCTTCAATCCACCAAAACTTTGTTGGAGTCACCAATGCCCTACAAATTGCTAACTCTACTGACTCAGTTTCAGAACCTATTTTATACAATCGAACCTTTGGCTTTTGATACGGCTGATCATCCCCTTTGTCCTTGGCACCCAAACCTCCTGCTTATGTGATTTCTCTGGTAATAGTCTTGACCCTCATTGACTAATTTTTCATTCTTCTTTTGATGTTTAATGCTGAAGTGCTGCTGTCACTGTTCTCTTCTATAATGGTCCTTGAGTTAAAATGTTCTTGTTTACTGTGGCCTTAAGGAGCCTTCTATGCCAGTGACTTTCAAATGTGCATCTCTCAACCAGTTTCCTCTTGTGGACTCTGGGCTTCCTCATCCAAATACTTACCTTCCTGGATACCATAAATGTCACAAGTCCAAAAAGTAAGTCTCTGGCTTTTCCCCACCGTTCTCCATTTCAGACAATAAAAACTACATATGCTCAGTCACTCAGTGCTAAACTGTGTAGTTTTTGCAATCTCACTTTTTATTGTGTATACCACAATTGAATGCAAGAAGAAATGCTGTTGGCTTGATCTTCAATATACATTGCAAAGTCACCCATCATTTATCACTTGCATACATAAATCCTGGTCCAAACCATCATCATTTGTAACACGAATTTCAGCAATAGACTCTTAATAGATCTTCAAACTACTATACTTCACCCTTTAAAACCATTTTTTGTATTTGACAGCATATGTTTTCCAGCATTTTAACTCATATGTAAGAAACTAGAAGAAAATGGGATGCAAGGAAGCTTTTCAACATGACAGATGCATGGGGTATTCATTACTTAGATGTAATGATGATAATATAAACCTATACATGAGTCCAGACTCAGTTGCATGCAATCCAACTTTGAAAGCTGAGAGTAGCCCTGCTAAAACTCACACCATGCATTCCTCCCACGGCAATGCCTTCTGCTTCCCCCAGTACAACAGTGGCACCACCTCATCTCGCGCTGTGTGAACTCTGGGCTTTTGCTTTTTATCCCCTATCCGTCATACTCACGGGTGCTTCCTTTGCTGTTTGTTAAAAGTCATATACAGTCATGGCTTAGGACTACTGGGGCAGTTGCTACTCCTCCTCAATTATTTTCTCCAGATATCTCTATGAACAAGCACTCCATTGCTTCCTTTGAAATTTTGATCAGATTTCAACTTCTCAGTGAGACACTGAGCTTCACAATGCTTACTTAGCTATTCTGTCTGCCCCTGAAACTGCACATACTCCTTATCCTGATACCTTTTACTTTTATTCTGTATTTATTTTTATCTCCTACTACATGAGATGATATACTTGTTGGTTATATTTATCATATATTATCTGCCTCTTCCTATAAGAATCTAAGTTTCTTATGGGAAGGAATCTGTCTCCTTTATTATAATTTCAAACTAGATAAGAGTCTCTCTCTCTCTTTCTCTCTTTGTCCCTCTCTTTCTCTGTCTCTCTCTCTCTATCTCTCTCTCTTTCTGTCTCCCACCTTCCTAGCCTCACTCCATCTAACCCTCCCTCAATCCCTCAATGCTATACAATTA
>NDGM010955374.1:0-10631 GCA_002564305.1 Octomys mimax | reverse complement strand
ATTGAACTCAGGTCACTGCACTTGCCAGGCAAGTGCTTATTCCACTGAGGCAGTTCCCCGGCCCTCCCTGGTTTTTAAAAATGGCTGCAAATTGAACTCAGCTGGTGAGGCCAAACGCACCAGTTCCTGGGGCCCAGCCTCAGATGCTGGCCTGGTTGGGCAGCTGTGCTGGTAAAGCTCCCCAGTGATCCTAGGCGTCTGTGGGTAAGAAGTAGCCCACTTCATCCCTCTCACGAAGGACATTACAAGGCCTCCCTGAAAAGTTCAGGTAGCTCCTTCAATGCACGAGGATTGGACTTTTGCTTAATGACTCGGAGTATTCATGGCGCACCCACGGAAGGAAATATTTCCTTCCTTGGTTTTACAGTTCTGAGCAGCTTGCAAAGCCGTTTCTCTGGTTCCTCCCAATGTCCTTGTGAGGTGGGTCTTCAGGGGTGAGAGATGAAATGACGCTAGATCAGTAGTCTACAGAGTTCTCTCAAGGGCTGCCACATTTAACTGAACAAATAAAAACACGAAATAAGAACCCCACCAGAACAGGAGGTTCAATGAAATGAAAGTAATTTCTTGGTATAGGTACAATCTTTGGGACATACTTGTACTCAAAGTGTTTTGTCTAAAATTCAAACTTAACTAAATAAGCAGAACCCTCCAAAGATAATGAACTTATTTGAGAAATAACACCGCAGTGGGAATATACATAATTCATAAGCTGTGTGAGCATTCAGAGAAGCAAAGGGAGGTAAGAGACTTTGAAGGTGAAATGGGAGGGTTATGTAAGTATTTTAAAGCAGTCAGCAAGGGTCGCATTAGCCAGTGCGACAGGAATTTGCAAGGCAAGGTTCTCACAGAAGCGTTAGTGTGTACGTGTGAGGTTGTGGTGGCATTTGTTCAGAGTTGTGCTTCTGGCAGTCTCTTGTGCTAGTTCTTGCTGTCAGACATAGATGCATGTGTTCCCTACTAACTTGGTGACATCCCGGTTTTATTGACTTTGTGTTAGAACTTGACATGTGTGCTCACACTGATTTTGACAACTTTCACCCTGGGCGACTCTACCTTGTCCATTCGTCCTCTGCAGCTCAGGTGAGTAGCTTGTGGCATTCTGTTGTTTGCCTATGATCTCCCAGAATCAGACCATGTCAGATGTGGGCCCACAGCCATGTGCCCCCTCTGCATTGGCAGTCTTTTTCTTAGAGAGAGCCTCCTCCATGTGGCATAATCCATTTGCGCCTGGGCCCCCTTCTAAATCTTTCTGTGGCCTAATTTTTCATTAAGTCAGGCTGATTTAAAAAATAAATTCAACATTTATTGAGTACTTCCTTGGTGCCTGGCATTGTCACTATGTCCTCTGTGCTTATTATTTCATTTATTTTTCACAAGACCCTTTGAGGTAGCTACTTACCTAAGGGTATTTCTTCTTTAAGATAGAAAAAACAAAAACTGAACCAACCAATCAACCAACCAACCAACCATGCAACCAACCAAACAAACGAACCAAAACCCCAGAGGTTAAGAAAGGCTAAGAAATTTCTCCGAGTCGTACAGCTTGGAAGTTCAGAGTTGGCTGTTGAACTTGGGGCTGATAGCAGAGCTTGATCACCGTAACTGGCATGCTAGGAAAGCAAGAAGATTGAACAGAGTCTCTCAGCTTCACAAGTCAAGTTACGCTGCCTTCCCAGTTTATCTCTCTGTAGCTGCTTGGATTTCAAACTGCCTCTGGATAAACCTTTTCCCTCCCAAGTGGGTGGCTTGCAAGATTAAAAATGTTGACAACATAGCAATCCACAAGATGTATACATAGCCTTGGGAATCTTATCTTTCACCTTGAAAAAAAGTGTCACCCCAAGGCTTCTGAAGAAAGAAGTCGGCAGTCATCACCAGTACAATAAACTCTGAATCAACTCAGAGACAATGTTGTTTAAACACATTTGCTGAAGCTGAGGGGCAAATATTTTAGGCTGATTCTTTGCAATGGGTCACAGATGTGTCGGGGCACCCCCCCCCCCACGTCTTTTTGGGTATAAGCTGCTCCTTGTGCTTTAGCATTCAGTAAATACTGTACAATTAACGTATGCTGGCAAATGTCCCAATAGGAAGCAGCCTTCATCATGCCAAGCAAAATCATAATTAACAACACAGAAGAATTTATCTTTCATCTTCATGCTTCTGAACTGTCAGTACTTAGTGCAGCTGGAAGCTTCAAAAAGATAATTTGCAAAAACTGATTTTTGTAAGCTTCTATGAGTTGATCCTATGCACTAATATAAAAATACTCACTTGAGAACTATTTGTTCCCTTCCCTATTTAACATTAATCTCACTAATGTTAATTATGAAAGATATTGTTAAAATATTCTTTTAACATGTCAGGAATGCTAAGAGGGAACATCTTGCTCCCTGGGCAAGAGTGCTCCAGTTCTGAGCACATTTGTGGCCCAGAGTCCTGCATCCCTTGCTGTGGGAACAGGATGGCCAGCCAGGTCTGTAACCCGCCAATGTCCCGCTGACCCTTTGGCGACGGCTCCCGCCACTTTACTTAGGCTTTGCTGCCGCCTGTGCAGACCTGCAAGGGAGAATAGTGGTAGCTGTATAAACCTATTGTTGTAGGGACTCCCAACCCGAATCTCCAGACAGGTAGTGAAGCACGCAGATTTCTGGTCTCCACACCAGACCTACCGCTCTGATGGGGATGGGCCACAGCAGGACTGCTTCATAAAGAGACCGCCGGGGATTCGCGGGCATCTAAAGGCCAGAGCATCACTAGAGTAAAGGCAGTATCTTTTACCCCAGCTCTGCCTTCCTCCCCCACTGTCTTCTGCTCGGCTGTGCTATGGGGCTGGATGTGAGGTATTACCTCTAGGAACCCATCTCTGGCTCCTCAGGCAGAAGACCATCCCTCATCTGTATGCTAGGAAGCATCTCAGCTACTATCCAAGCCAAGGGCCATTTGTTTTTAACCAATCCCTAACATGATGTCTAGCAGTTAATTTAATTCATTTAATTAAATTTAACGTGCAGTGCATACATTAATCTTTGGTGTCATCGCTGTCCTTTGGGAAGATCTCAATTTGAGAGCACAATTGAGATGATGTAACCAGGGAAGAGACGTTGAGGGAGAGTGAGTGGAGGGGCCAGCAAGCATGTCCCCTTTCAGCCTCACGACGACTCTCACAACATGGTCACCACTGCCAACATCACGACATCTTTTTTGCAATCTGCTGTCCGCTGACCGCCCTGTGTAGGCGTTGCACGAAGTCCTTCTTGTGCGATCTGCACTTCACTTTCCCGCTGTGCCAGTGAGGACACTGAAGCTGGCCAAAGGTTACATGGGCACGAAATGCTCAAATAGCAAAGCAGGAATTGGAACTCGGATCAAACTTAGAGGCCAATGTTACACACGAATGAGAAGCACTTCTGTGGAAGAGTTTGATGCTTTATTGTTCGAGCTATCCCTTAAACCATCCCAATTTTTTTGGTACCAAGGGATTGGTTTTGTGGAAGACAGTTTTTCAACAGATCAAGCTGGGGCAGGGGGTGATTCAAGTGCATTTATTGTACCCCTTACTTCTATTATTAATTATAATATACGGTGACATAATTATATAATGCACTACAATGCAGAATCAGTGGGAGCCCTGGTCTTGTTTTCTTGCAACAGGACAGTCCATCTGGGAGTGATGGGGGACAGTGGCACCCCAGTACAGTGCTTATGTCCACTTTACATCATAATCCCATTTGGGGCTGCTACTAGATACAGCATGTCACTTGACACTCGCTGTAAGGTCTTGATATGAGTCTATAAGCAGTTGATATATTACGGTCTCTGTGCATTTAAACCTGTCTGCTGTGTTAATTCACACTCACTGCTGGGCACTGGCATCATCACCTCAGCTCCACTTCAGATCCTAAGGCATTAGATTCTTCTAAGGAGTGCAACCTAGATCTCTCATATATGCAGCTCACAATAGGAGAGAATCTAACGCTGCTTCTGAAACAGCAGGGAGGCGGAGCTTGGGCGGTGACGCAAAGTGACGAGGAGGGGCTGCAGAACACAGATGAAGCTTGGCACACTAACCTGATGTTCATGCCAACAGACCGTGGACGGGTACCGGTTGGGGCTGGGGATCCCTGCGTTGAACAACTAGAACTCATGATGCTGACTGAACCTATTTTGTCATCGTCACTTCTCTTCCAAATCCTTCCTGAATCCCATGCTTGGGTCAGTCCATCAAAACCCAAGAAATGCTCAACCTTCTATATTGGAAGCCATCATCCTTGTTTCAAATTTAAATGCTTTGGCATGGCTTGGCTTTAAACATTTAAAGCAAAATTGTTAGAAAACTGCGGTGCCATAGACACTGATGGTGCCATATAAACCAAAACGCACGCCAAAGCCAAATCATGATATCTGGCTGCTGAATTTTTACACACTGGTCATGTCCTTTTAGAGCACCGCTCGTGTACGTGCCTACAAGCTAATGGCATTTCCAATGTGGTGGTGGCTGGGGCTTTCCATGTATGTCCAGGTGTGTTTGTTTTAATGATTTATAAACCCAAAAGAATTATTTGCCATCTAATTCAAACAAAGCCTTGAGGTTTATCAAAAAGGTGATCAGTGGTCTGAGGACACACTGGCAAGGAGAGGTAGCAATTCTTCTTAGGCCTCCAAGAATAGGTGGGGAGGGACCAGCTTTTTTATTATGCGGGAGGCTTTCCTGCACAATAGCTCCTGTTGCCAATGAAAATGCCTATGAAGGCACTTTGAGGTCTGCAATTCACATTCAACAAGCGAGCATGTAAGCAGCCCTAGTATTCCACTTAGGGAAGGCTTATTTAAGATGCAGATGGGCTTGGAAAGTGAACCGCTTACCCTGCACTTGCATCCCTTCATCCTGAAGTGTGGGGAAGTTTAACACCCAATTCTGGAGGCACAGCCTTTGGGAGGCCATCAGCGTTAGAGGAGGTCCTGAGGATGTGCTGCCCACAGTAGCCCACACACTCCAGCATCCTAGGCTGCGGCAGCACAGTGGCGGCTCCATGCCCTTTGAGTTCCCAGCTCTAAAACTGTGAGTTCAATACTCGTGCCTACAGTATTGTTAACAGCACAACACACTAAGACAGGGCATTAGACGGGCTTCTGTAGGCAAGAGATGCTTGTAAAGAATTCCATGAAAACTTCAAGCTGTCATACATGTATCGCGTTCTCAGCTCCAAGTTCAGCATAGAGGGAAAACAAAAATATTTAAATATGTGGTTCTCACCCTTGGAAGTGTTCCTCAAATCCCAGTGATGGGTCAGAACACATCAGGAGCTCGTTAGAACACAGATTCTTGTTCTCATCTGCAGTGACTTGGGGAAAATCCCTGGAGGTACTTGGGGCACTATGTGTCCCCCTCATCTATTATAATCAGTCTTCCATTCTGTACTTGTGGATCAACCAACCATTGAAAATACGTGAAAAAGAAAAGGCATCCGTAATGAATGTGTAGAATATTTTTTCCTTGATATTATTCCCTAAACAATATATACTAGCTGTTTACATATTTATAGATGCTAGAATTAATCTAGATTATATCATATAAAAATTGATCTAGAGATGGTTTAAATTATACAGGGTATGCACACATTGTATGTAAATATTATGCCAATTTATATAAGGGGCCGGAACCTACATGGGTGTTGGTATCACAGTACCACTTCCAGCATCAATTTCTCATGGAGACTGAAGGACAAATATGACACAGAAAAACTGCAGCCATAAACTGGTGGCTATCACGGGTCTTTTCTAGAAAAGGGCCTGAAAGTTGGAGGGAAGGGTGTGCCCTTACAAATTCAAAAGGCAATTGGAGTCACCGGAAGAGCTGGTAATAACGCGAGGCAACCAAAAACAAAATACAAGATCTACCCTTTGCCAGTCCGTGTCTGTGCCCTGTCAGCAGAGGCCTTTCTCACAGGCAGGATTTCATTTCGCTGAGATATGAACTCATGTGCACACAATGGGAGACTTGTCATAGCTTACCACGGTTTGCAGTAATCTGCTCGGACATATGAAGCAGAGGGCAGAACCTGTGATGGTATTAATAGCTATCACTTTAAATAGGTCAGTGGCACATGGAAGAAAAGCCAACAGAAGCCTGGCTTTGGGCTCATTTTACCCAAGGGTGCTCCGGGCCACATGGTCCCACTGCTGTGCCAAAGGCTGGGCTGCTGGGCCTTCCTGCACCGGGCACTCGGGCTCCCAATCGTGAGAGCTGCAAAGGTGTCTACTCAGCAGGATTGTGTTTCCTCCTAGAGAAGCGCATTGCTAGAACTCCAGAACACAGGAAGACTAGAAAGGGTAAGCAGAGGCGTGACTGACAGGCGGCCAACCCGGACCAGGACTTCTGATCTGGGTAAGTGACACTGTCTGCCAGAGAAGCCCGTGAGGACACTTTTCTTTCTCTTTATTGTGCACGTGCACGTATATGTGTGTGCGCGCCGTGGAACTGAACCCTGGGCTTCACATATTAAAGGCAAGAACCTTCCCACTGACCCATACCCTATAAGGTACTGTTCTATTTCTTGGTCTTTTTGAGGCAGGGTCTCTACGCAGCTCAGGCTGGCCTTGAGCTCACGTTGTAGCCCAGGCTGGCCTCGAACTTGCAAAGCTCCTCTTGCCTCAGCCTCCCAGGTGCTGGGATTACAGGACTGTGCCACTAAGGTACTTTTCTTAACAGCAATTTATATTATATATCTGGTCTAAGGGATGTAAGACAGACTACCTTGTATATAAAATGCTGAAGACCAAGAGTGTTTCAGATTTCAGTTCGTCAGATTTTTGAAGTGCTTGCAATGACTTTGCCAAGGCAGAAATCGAAAATTGAAACTCTGTGAGTGTTCAAAAGGTTCTGAACTTTGGCGCATTCTACACACTCAATATTAACTAACATTTAGGATTTCTTTCCATTAAATGAGGCTTCCAAAGCAAATTTAGTGCTATGGTTTTTACTTCAAATTACAGTACACATAAGCACATTTATTTCTACACTACAAGCCTTTCGATGACAACCTACACAGAACAGCTCTGAATTCTGGGCAGAGTAGGGCAGATGCCTGCTGGTTCTTAATTCATGATCTCCACTTACATTTTGAACACTGGGTATATTTTTCAATGGCAGGAAACTAGGGACAAGTCTAATGAACTGATTCTCAAACCAGTTTTCTTATTTGAAAGAAGGTACTTTTATATCATTCAACATTTTGGTCAAATTAATAAATGGCAGCTCATCCCAAATGGCTTTATGAGTGGATGAACCCTTTACGTGAAGCCTTTGTCTCTCAAGTGATCATTTACTTATTCTGCTCTATCTTCCAAAGGAGATGATGCAGTGACTTCTGTGTTGAGGCCAAGTCACTAGGGTTAATTTTTTTTTCTTTGGCATGTTGAAATGATCATATTCACTGGGGGGTGTTGGCACACGTGTTCTTTTTACTTCCCCTACGTCTTGGTAGACGGGTCAGTTCTGTTCTTCTTTTCTCATTTTTCCATACCAAAAGAACTCCACAAGGAAAGCAACTTGAGCCATTTAGGAATTAAGCAGTCACATTTTAATCAATAAATATGACCATTGGTTAGCCAGTTATCAGGCAAGAAAACAGTAATATATAAAGAATTCAAAAGATACTACCGTCTTGAAAACAAAGTGCCTAAAATCTTTGCTATAAACTTCCTCACAAAATTAGGGGTAACAAAAAAAATGTGCTCGGAATGATATTTGGAATTATCTGAAATCTTCTGGGCAGATTTTAAAGCTATGACACTATTTTGCACACAAAGCAGGAACAGATCTTCTCGTACATGGGTAGCTTATCTGACAACTTAGTGCGTCACGATTCAATGGATGCGCTGTGGAGCCTCAAGGAGTATGTTCACACCCCACGCCAGGCTCTTCTCTGCAGGCTCACCAGCCCTGGCTCTGGGCTGTACCCCAGGAAACCACACTTCCCGGGGGCCTGACCAACTAGCTGCCAGACACGGCTGGAAGGGAAAGATGCTGGTGAGGACATGTGGACAGCACACACGAGGCCTGGGGATTTCTCAGCATCTGACTCAGCTCTGGCATCGTCACCATCTTGGCCAGTGGCTTTGTCTTCACTGTGGCTCCATTTCCCACAGTCCCGTCAGTGGTCCCAGCTCCTGGCAGGGAGTCCCCACCATCACTCCAGTTTCTGGCTCGGGAAGTCATCCCTCTTCCTGTTGTCCCCAAGCCCCAGTTGTGGTAATAGCCTTCTGCTGCTTAGCTTTTTTTTCTTTCCTTCTTTTTCAACTTCTAAGAACACCATTTCTTAAATTAAATTCCCTCTCCAGGAACACCTAGAATGACTTCTGGTCTGGGGACTGGGCCTCACAATACACCCTGGAGTCATCAGATGTTTTTCTCCTTCTTACCTGGGAATGCATGCATAAAAATCTGCCCTAAACCAATGAACAGTCACTCAAACCACACAATCCCCCCTGTCTGCATTATACAGACTATCTCGTCAGCTGTTTTTTTTTGTCAAGAGCTGAGATTTATTTATTCTGCCAAGTGCAGGCAGGACTTTATTCCACCAATGTCACCACTAGTGACAGTGGACACAGTCAAGAATTTTCTCCAGAGGTCTCTTCTGTTGCATGTACTAAGTGCAATTAACAAAATGAAAGAAACACAAACAGAAAAGCTAACCTTAAGAGGAAGAAATTACAAAGTCATCAAACAAATAACATTGTAAAAAAAAGAAGTCTCTGCAAATTCAGAGACCATCAGTCAGCACCAGAGTGTTTTTTCCCTGCTGAAAATTTCAATAATTTTTCCTGAAATTAAAATCCTGTAACATTTCTGAGTATTTCAAGAGCATCATCATCATCATCATCATCATCACCATCATCATCATCATCATTATCATCACAGTAATAATCGTCAAGATGGTGACCTAACCCATCCACAACCGCCCCCTGGCTTCTCAGCCCTTGGAGGGAACCGTCACTTGCGGAAGTGGAGTTCTTTGGTGAGCATGGAGACCACACACGGGATCTGCTTCTTCTCGTTGAAATGGGGGTCATCAGACTGGGACTCGAAGTGCCTGGCCACCCTGTAGTTCACCCTGGTGAGGATCTGCATGAGCTCCAGGTCTTTGCCGTGCTCCTCCAGGATGGAGCACAAGGCCTGCACGAACCAGGAGCCTCTGCCTGGGTTCCTCCAAGAGTAATAGCCTTTGATGGGAAAGAAACGAGAAGGCCTGCTGAGCTCGGCCAGTAGCTACTCCCCGCCGCAGAGGAGGAACTCGCAAGGGCCCGGGTGGAGCCTTCACGCTTGCTTTTGGAAGTTATGTCCTTCTACCTGCATGTCCATCACTCATGAAGACTGTGCTGGTGTGCTGCAAAGAAGCACCACAGATGGAAAGAGCTTCACGAAGATGCTCAAAAGGCTTTGGACAGATCAGCACGGGAGCCCAGGAACACCCAACATCCCCCAGGTCCAGGCCAGGGTGGGTGGATGCTGCCAGAGAATCCTCCTGTACCTGTTCTGTTGCAGTCACCCCCGCTGCACCCAGGAGACACCTGGCAGACAGTGAGACAAGCCAGCGCATGGGGATTTCTCCAGGGAGGTGAGAGAGCCCCTCCACAGTGCTCCAGTGTCTCAGCATCCTTGTGACCTTATTTAACCTTAGTTACCTCCATAGAGGCCGTGACTCCAAACAGTGATATAGGATGCTGGGACTTCAACATGTGAATTTCAGGGGGAGGCACAGTGACAGTAACTCCATCTCTAGGCTTGTTAATACTGACACCCGCACCCACCCTTCACACTGCTTGCTTCCCACGATGAGGGCGACACCAAGGTGCTTTCTGGATCTTACAACCCTTAGAACCTGTGACGTTCTCTCCTCATAAGCCCACCTGAAGATCCTCCCAGAACTGGTTTTCCAAGCACACTGACCTATTTTCTGTACCCAATACCATCGCATCACGCAACTGACAGAACTGCTAATATGGCTAGGAGAATTCGGACCAGGGATGGCTCTGTGCCCAAAGCGAAGGGTGGACTTTCACCGAATAGACTCAGGTGAGGATGGTGCGTGGTGAATAATGAGGCCACATGTTCAGACTGGCAACCCCTGCTATCTGTGCGGAGGCAGCCGGTAAAGGACCCCAGCTGAACCACAGCCCAGATGTTGGACACCAAAATCTCTGGCCCTGGACACATTATTCAAGCTCATTTCCCTTTTTTTAAATCTGTAAAATTAAGATAGCAGTAACATTGTCCTCAACTACCTTCACTTTTGCAGTAAGGATGATGTAAGGGAAACGACACAAAAATCACCCAAAGTCATAAAGTACTACAGAAATGTTTTCTTGTATAATTACTATTAATAATAGCAATAACACAGGAGAGAATTCTACTTTTCTGGAAAGGGAAGGGAAGGCAGAATAGTGGTCCCTAAAGTGCCCATCCCTAACCCCAAAACCTGTCACTATGTTTCCTCATTGGCAAAAAGGACTTCGCAGATGTGCTTAAAGTTACAGAATGGAGAGGTGGGGGTGACCCCGTTGGCCCCATCTGAATCCCAGGAGACCTGTCCCAGCAGTGGCCAGAAAAATGAGGACAGGGA
>NDGM010955334.1:0-11416 GCA_002564305.1 Octomys mimax | reverse complement strand
ACTAAACAAAAAAGGGGATACAAATGAAGGGCCATTTTGTATCTGTATATTCAAAATAGGATAAATATACAGCTATTTTTCTTAATTCAATGAATAGAGAGATTTGTTCCAATAGTGTTTGTGGACAGGTTATCATGTCTGCATCTTGTACTATGAATAACCCCCTAAGAATACAACAATATGCAATGTATTAATTATTGAAACTTTCCTACTAATTGGTTTTGAAACTGTCTCGTTGCTATTTGTTTCTGAATAAAATTATTTTAAAAATAAAATAATAAATAAATAAAACCTTTAGTTATTAAAACAATACTATAGGAGCATATGAATAGATAAACTTATGGAGCAGGACAGAAAATTCAGAAAGACATATCTATATGGAGATTTCAATGCAGTATTTAATAAGTAAGGTGTTTCAAATCAGTGATGAAATGATTCATTAAATGGTATTGGGGTAAGTGGAGGTAGATCTAGATATTTGTAAACTGGATGCATGCATTAAGCAGTGGGATTGTTTCCAAATAGATTAATGATTTAAATGTGAAAGCCAAAACCACAAAAGGTCTAGATCTAAAACACAAAGGAATTACCTTATAACCTTGGATTGGTGACAGTCTTCCCAGTTAGGAGTCAAATTTACAGATAATAAGATAAAAACTTATAAATTTGACTGGAGAGAGGGAAGAGGGGAGGGAGAGTGGGGAAGGCAGAGGAAAACAGCAGTCATGTCACGTATGTGTACCAACTTCTGACGAGGGACGCAAAAGGCACGTATGACACACATGGGCTAATAAGCTACAAAACATTTAATGGACAAGAAAGGCAAAGCCATGCCGTGCCAACCCCACCCCCAGGGTGCTCTGAGACTGAGATTGAGACTGGACTTGGTGGCATGTGCCTATAATCCCAGCACGTGAGAGGCTGTAAACAGGAGAAGCACTATGAGTCCGATCTAGTAGTGAGACCCTGAGTACCCTATAGACCCTTCCCTAAAAAATTACAAAAAGAAAAAAAAAAGGCAAAGCCCCCCAAAATCTCAATAAGCAAAATTTAAGGTTCAAGACCAGAGACAAACTAGAGAAAGCCACTCATAGCTCATGGCATGAAGGGGGACGTCCCTGATACATGAAAGGAACATCCAATAGGAAACCAGAATATAGACAGCGGGTACAAATAGATGGTGCACTCAAAAGGGAAACACGAACATTCTTAAACCAATGTATTAAACGTGGCTATCCTTTTTCATTATCAAATAATTCAAAATACCTAGAATTATAAATTTTTCAACTATTTGATTAAAGAAAGTCCAAAAGCTTGATTAAAAGCTGTTGCTAGGGCTGTAGGGAAACAGGCACCTTAAGCCACTGGTAAGAGAACAAAGTGGCACCGCTCTTTTGGAGGTTAAGGGCACTATGTGCTCAGATCACAACATCGTTGCCCGGCAACGCATCCTACAGGCAGACGCCCCTTGGAGGTGAGCGCACGCGGGACACACGAGGGGTTATTTCAGCACTGTGCATAGAGCCCCAGATTGAAGATGGTGCAAGTCTCCAGCAGCTAGGAGCTGTCCAATTTGGGGTTTTAGTTTTAGAAATAAATAAAATAGACCATCATGTGCCTGTTAAATGAATTTAAAATGTCTCATGGTCTAGCTTTTAATCTACAGTTAAATGGGGAAAAAGGTAAGGTGTTGCATAATTTGCATATGCTGCCATCAGTGTAGAGTAGAAATAAATCCATATATATATATATATATATATATATATATATATGCCCTCAGAGAAAGTCACAGTAGATTAACAACCATGGTTACCTAAAAAAAAAAAAAAAAAAAAACCAAAACTTTACCTTTGCTATTATAAGATGTATTGCCTATTCAAAGCATAAATAGGTAAATATTTATTTTGAGAGTTTTTCCTGCATTGAATTTTTCCCAGGAACATATCTTACTTATATAATAAGAAAAAGTAGTTGTATTTTGAGATAAAGGAAGCTTTAGAATGTGAAGTTAGAGTAAGTGCCTTTAAATCTGTTCCCCTTGGGTAAGACCCCTCTGTGTGACTGGACAGCAGGCGTGTGACGCCGAAGCCTTTCCTAAAGGACCCACGGCCATGCCTCACAGGCTGTTTTGTGATTCATTGAGATAGTGAATGTGACGTGTGCTTGGTGTAGTGCCAGTCTTCAATAAATATCACTTATTGCTCCCTTCCAGGATTGTGATGAGAAGAGGAACTCATGAAATAAAGTATCTGAGCCTACTGGTGCAGAGTGGTGTTCAGTGAATATTCATGTCCTAACCTGCCTCTCCCAGCGCCTATATTGCCTACCTAACAATAGGACTCATTGCTGACCAATGTTCCCCATCTTCTCAACAAAGTTCCAGAATCATCTTTCTTTCTTTTCTTTTCTTCTTTCTTTTTTTTTTTTTTTTTTTTTTTTTTTTTTTGTACTTTAGGGAAGAGTCTACAGGGTGTTCAGGGTCTCACTACTAGATCGGACTCCTATTGATCTGCCTGTTTACAGCCTCCCAAGAGCTGGAATTACAGGCCTGCACCATCACACCAAGTCTCAATTGCCATCTCAGCACACCCTGGGAGATGGTGCCAGCATGGTGGGCCCGGGGATAGAACCCCAGGCCCTTGCACCTGTTTGCAGGCGCTTTAATCTGCTGAGCTATTTCGCTGGCCCCAGAATCATCTTTCTTGACAGTGTGCCATCACACAAGAAAGAGAAACTAAAATGTGTCAATGAAGATAAATGACCTACTGTTCCAGAAGCCCTGTGCCCCACCCTCTTACACTAAACTTATCTAATCACTGCAAACTGCCAGGTGTGGACTTGAGCTACTGGGGTGGAAGACGGCAGAATTATAATTGCAGTTTAGTTGTTGCAGTGATCAAATCTTGAAGTAAATTAACCACCATGCTTAGAAATTTAGCATTTATAAGTGGCCAAAATTTAGAAGCTACACAAAGTAAATTAACCTATGCTTTTAAGCCTTTTCTGTCTTATTTAATATTTGAGCTAGGAGAAATCATAACTCACTGGTCATGAATGCGTTTAACAAATAGTAAGAGTCTGCTAATTACAAGCATAGTGTTGGTCTTTGTATATGGCATTAAAAGTGAATCAAAGTTACGACTTAACTTTACAAATTGAACGACACAGAGAAAAGCTAGTGTTTTAGGGGAAAATAATTTCTTTTTTATTCCAGGTCTATGAATTCAGAATTTTCCTTTAGAAAGGAGATTATTGTGCTACTAATTTATACAAGATGGAGACAAAAATACTAACCTACTTTTAGACAGTGGATTTCAAAACTTTTGAAGCATGCAATTATACCTAAATAGTGCATGATGGTTGTTATTCCTCTCTGTTGAATATAGGAGGTCCAAGAAAGTTTCCTATGTAACATTTTATAAGCAGAGTTCACTTAACATTTGAAGATATAAACCTCCTTTTTGAATAATATAAGCTATGAATTAGGTCTCATTAGGAATCTAGAGATCAGTCAGGAGGCACAACTGTTTTACTCACTGTCTCGTTTATTTCACAACTTTTCAATATGGGTAGTGTTTCCCTGCTTTCCCAGGTAGACAGAGAGGCTCTAACTCCTGTCTTCCTGAAGAGTCAATAGTCACATCCCAGGTCTGATAGCTGCAGGGCCCGGGCCCTCTTCTCTCTTCACCCCAGTGCCTGCTTTCTTTGCCTTGCCCAAAGGTGTTAGACAGAAGGCCAAGGCTAGGTATGTCCATGCTGATGACACAGAACACAACTAACTGCAGCAAAGCCCTGCTCTTTTTCATAGTCAGCGATTTCAAACCCACAGGAGAAAGTGTTGGCTGTTTAGGGAAGGGCACGTGCTAGTCAGACTTTATGGAGCAAGGTGGTACTGGGGATGAACTCAGGGCCTTCCAAGGCTTTGTGAATGCTGGCCTAGGTATTGGGTGTCGTTAGAGTGGGAACTGACCTCATCTTATGCTTTTAATTGCATTTCACATCTCAGATTCACATGAGCTAATTTTCTGAAATTTCCACTATTCTTGGGAGTATGTTAGTTCTTCTGACAAGATTATGTCAACTCAATTTTTGCTGCTAATGTTTATCTTATTTTCTGACTGATTTTTCACTCAGACACTGATCATTTGGGAAATGCCAGGGCAACTTAGAGGAGTGTCCATGTTGAACTCCTTAGGAAAAGACTGTTTTGTCAGTTCTAGTTTGGCCCCATTTCTCGGCATTTTTATACCCTCCTCCATGGCCTGAACAATCTTTTCAGCAATGAGAAGGATCCTATAGTTGATTCACATAGGAAAGAATCACATAGGAAAGTCTAAGAAAGGAGAGGAGACACAGATAGAACTAGGTACTTTGAGAAAGTCCTTGCCAAGGTAAAGCAAGTTTTATCTGTTTGGCTAATTAGAACTAAAATTCGGGACAAAATAAAAACTTTCACTGTTTCAGAACTCTGAGAAGTAATGGTAGCAGATGCAGAGGGGAGAGAAGGCAAAACCCGAAGAATGCAGTGCCACTGGTTTACCTGGGGTTTGTTTATTTTGTCTTCCTAT
This sequence comes from Octomys mimax, assembly GCA_002564305.1. Taxonomy (NCBI): domain Eukaryota; kingdom Metazoa; phylum Chordata; class Mammalia; order Rodentia; family Octodontidae; genus Octomys; species Octomys mimax. The sequence continues at coordinate 6,848 of NDGM010955334.1, read as the reverse complement.
ATCTTCTGGGCTTCAACCAAAGGATAAGTCAAACAGGAAAACTGGACAGTCAGTACAGATCACAAAACCCTCAGAGAACCCTATCTTGGCAATAGGACTGGCATCGGGGCCATCACAGTTGTATAGTGGGAGGGAATATTTGTGGCCCTTTTCCAATTTTTTCTTCTGTCTGTCCTCCAAGATCAATCAAAGAGAAGCACTTCAGTCTCCTGCACATCTGGAAAGCCTGAGATAAAGCCATTTCAGAATAAAAGAACTAAAAAAGTAGTTTCCTCTTCTGTACTATGTGGAAGGAATTCTGCCAGTTGTTTTTCCTCATCTTTCTGTGGAAGCAGAAATGATGGCAGCCATGACTACAAAGAAACTCCATTTTCATAGCCAAAGGAATGGGAAAATGTATCATAGGGACCAAAGGAGAACAGGGGAATGCTACAGGAAGAGAATAGAAGAAAGAAATCCTCCAATTCCTGTGTATCTCGATGCAAATGCCAGCCCCTCCCCAACCTGTGGATATGCACAACGCTCCCAAAGCACCAGCAGCAAGTACCAGCAGCCACTGCCCAAGTGCAAAGCTGGCCTTTCAGAGGCACAAATGAGAATTAGATCTAACCGGCACAGCAAAGGCTTTGAAAAATCTGATACTAGAATATACTGCCTCAAAAGGCAAGGCAACTTCATTACTTACTAAAAGAAACAAATAGAAAATATGTTCTCTCCAGATTTTGAGAAGACCCAGATATTTGCAGTGTAATATACAAAACATTTGGAATAAAATCCAAAATTACTCTACATACAAAGGGCCTATTCTCAAGTAAAAGACAGATGCCAATGCTAAGGTTACCTAGATATTGGAATTATCAGATTAAAATCTTTAAAGTGGCTATTATAACTAATCAATTTGAGATCAAAGCTCCCTACTTCAGAGCAGGAAGGAAGCATGCTCTCTTGCTCTCTCTCTCTCTCTCTCTCTCCCCCCCCCTCCCTCCTTTACTTTCTCTCCCTCTCCCTTCCTCTCCCTCTCCTTCTCTCTCTCCCTCTCCTCCAACAAATTGGTCAAAGTTTGCCCTACAAAAGATGATCTCACTTTCAGTTTTCACTGCACCACACAGCTTTGTTAGTATCGCCTCAGCAAGAGACTCTGGGGGTTTCAACTTGACTGGCTTTGGGGTCAGCCCTAGGGATTGGTGGTGTAGACTTCTAGATACCTCTGGGTGGGTCATGGAGACATGGCCCTGCCATCTACATCTGGTTCCTTTCCCACTCTGCTAGGACACTCTTCTGCTCAGATTCCCACTTACTGTAAATTAATCAACTTTGCTCCACATTAACTTTCTGACATAATGTGTCTGCCTTAGAGATAGCCAATCATGAATTGAAACCATGAGAAAACTAACTCTCTTCTAAGCTGTGGGCATTGGGTATTGTGTCTCAGTGACCTAAAAATAAATAAGTAAGTAAATAAAGGGCTAACAAATACAGAAACTATATCTTGTATTAGGAGTCAGGAAACCTTTTCCATAAATGACTGGATACTAAATTTTCAGGTTTGTGAACCGTGCAGTCTCTTTCACACCTACTCTGCCATTGTAGCGCCAAGGCAAATGCACACAGTCCATAAATAAACAGGCATGGCTGCACTCCAGGAAAACTTTATCTTCCAAAATAGGTGACAGGTTAAATTTGGGCCACAGCTCATAGTTTGTTGACTCCTATTTTGTAGGATAACTCCTGATCCAAATCAAAAAGTAACAAGAGGACCCAGACATTCTGGGATGATAAAGTATATGATGAAGCCTATTGATTATGAATCAATATTTTCATATCTTTGCCACAATTTATGGACATCTTTCTGATGCAGTATTATATAGGACATGTGCCAGTAGATGAAGCATTCTATAAGCCCAGAGACATCAAAGATATAGTTAAAAATGAAAAATCCACATCTCGAGTAGTAGTTTATTCTAGTAAAGATAGATTATTACTCGCTCTACAGAGAAAAGGAACCACGATTTCTGGGCAGTATCCCTAAGGATGATGTCATATTGGGGGATCTGGATGATCACTGGTGGTGGCAGGGTGGCCTTCAACAGCTGTAGCAGGTACGCAGTCCTTGATAGCAAGAGCCCACATCATACGAAGCTCCCATTTCTGCTATCAGCGTCTGTTCCTTGGTGTTCTTCAGAAGCCCGTAAGGCTGATTGGTATTTACAGGATGGATCATACTGGTTGGAGGTAGATCCTGCTATAGTTGATAACTATTGCTGTGTACTAGGTGAAGGACAAAGATTCATAGAGTTCATGTACTTTCTTTTTTTACAGGTTCAGCCACACACCTCTGTCCCATAGCCTGTACACACTGATGACCAATCTTTGCTTTAGTCCATTCAACTGTCTATTCACTATTACTCTTGAATTGGTATCCGTTCATCCTGTCCACGACGTCTGTCTCCACGGGAAGTGATAATGAGCCTACTTACATGCCTCTACCCACTAGGAGGGTTTCTCCTCACTTTCCTTCAGGATCACGTCTGAGTGGCAGTATAATGTGGCAGCTGCTCATTTCCATAATGCTTGAGAAAGTCATCAGTGAATCATCCTAGAATCCTGTCTCCTTCATCAGCCACTAGTGGAAATGCTTTCATGACTCAAAGACATGAGTGATGAAGAGGTATCAATACAACCAAAGTCAGCAAAGGGAGAGTCTGTGCTATCTGATACTGTACTTTACTCATTCTTTAAGAGGAATTCAAGCCTAGGCTCTAACCCCTTTCATTTGTGCAACGGTTTGTTGCTGTGCCTGTTGTAGTATTTGGTTTAGTAGATAACTGGGTCATAAAGGCATCTCAGTTCATAGAGTTCCTTGTTATTACATGATTAGGTGCACAGCCTTCGCTAGTCTCCTTTTCAACTTCAGAAACTATTTTCCAAACATTATAGTCCTTTGCCGCATAAGGCATAGCTTTCCCCAGAACACTACGGATATGCCCAAAGCTTTTCTGTTGTGGTTTTCCTGAGCCTGCATATATTGTCTTCATCTGTCTCAACTACGAGCAATCACTGAACTGCAGCATTTAGAGCCCAAGCCTGTGGCAGAGCCCTCCTTTGCTCTGGACCATATTTGAAGGCTTGCAAGTCAACAAATAACTGGATTATAAAACTTTTGCCAAAGGTAATATTTGCTTCCTCCAAAATGCTAAAAGAGAGGCAAGCATCACATTTCTTTCTTAGTGGTGGGAAGTGAGAGGTGTAATATCTTTTACACTACAATGGATGCCTTAAGTGTTTTTAACTAACAGACCCCTAAGAACTCCACTGCTGGAATAGATTCTTAAATCTTTTTCCCCATTGTCATGCCAAATATAAGACATGTATATTTCATACAAGGACAGCTACAGAATATTTATACTACATCCAGCCCATTTAGCATGATCTCATCAATTTGGTGGACCAATGTGACATTTTGTAGACTATAAAGAGGATCAAATTCTCTGAAGATGACATTAAAGCCCTAGGGTAAGACAATAAACATATACGCTATCTCCTTTATGCAATCACATGCTGCTTTTATTATTCTTACTGATATATATCAAAAAGAAAGAATTCATGAGGTCCATACAGTCCACAGACTGTGCCAAAGTGTAAGAAGACATGCTATGTCTGCTCTAATAACTGCACTTGAGACTACTGCCTGGTTAAGTTTATAGCACTTGATTTCTCTAGATACAATAGGTTTCCCAATATGTTCAATGCTATAGCAAGGAGGTTTGGGCATCTTTAAGTCATTATTATACATGCTATCATCATGGTCAGTATTTCAGAAATATCTCTACGGGATACTGAACAAGTTTCAGGCATGCTTATCAAAACATTGACATTGGTTCTCAGATCATAGTGAGTTCCCCAGATCGATAAATTCTCCCCTGTCTGACATACATTCTCTGCCCTACCTCCCTCCCAATTCCAATACCCTCCAAACTCACTCTCATGCTACATGCTCTCCTGGATCATGCTTTAGACAGAAAAATGATTCCCTGAGCCCATAGACTATTTCTTTCTCAGAAGCAGTTTATCCTTTCCTATTGGATTGTGCTGATTCTTGACACTAATTCTTGGTGCAACCAGTAAGAGGCCATAGGGTACATACTGATAAGTAAGCACCATAGTTTAATACACTGTAGTTGCTTCACATGGAATCATTACATGGATCCCAGGTAAAGTGGCCTGTTCTCCAACAAATGAGGAAGAGACAAACGAATGTAGGGGTTCATGATACCAAGGCTCATCCATGTAGGATGTCTGCATGCTCCAAGATCTCATTCTTTCTCTATTACAGTGTTATTTTCCCATAAGATACCTGTCAATACTATATACACAAGGCTTTGTAGATCCTAGGCCTGATGTTCAGCTTTTAAAACCCGGGGAGCTAAAGGTCTGTTTTAAAGACACTGGAGAGACTTTCTCTGTGTGCTATCATATGCCCTGGGATTTGCATATGATTCTGTATTCTACGTTGTTTTTGTAATGAGTCCAGTGTGCTAAAACACAGCCACTTTACTCCAAAATGTCCATAATCATCACCTCCCTAATACTATTGAGATACCACAGCTACCTGATCTCTAAACATCTTGCCTTTACCTTAATTACTAGTGAGCTCATTGCACGTCAGGGGTTGTTTTCTGTAGTTGTACAACACAACTCCAAATCTTACTGAGTGTCTGCTTTCTAGAACCATTTTGGAAACTGTTTTATCTCAACTTCCTTAGAAAATAAAGTCTGCTCTAAAGATGACATTCGAATATGTTTTCAGAAGCCGAGGGCAGTGAGAGTAAGGGGAAATATTATTGAGGCACAAAAAAGCAATAAAAGATGATAGGTTACCACCTGCATACTAGTTCACAGTGAGCCTTGCAGAGGTTCAGCCACTCGGCAGGGTCCCCTGCAGGTCATGCAGGCCACCTCCATGCAGTCGTTCTTCAGAACACATCACTGTGAGGCCAGAAAGAGAACTGATCTGATCACTGCCTTCTATCTCTCACTGTGGCAAAATTCTCCCAAACACTTGCTTCTCAGCTCTCTTTCCAGGCCTGTTTAGCAGGTGCTTGGGAAACTCTGCATGATGCTTTATGTCAGAGTCTGAGAGTAGCAACAGGAGTTAGACCCTGGCCTGGCTTATTGTCCTTGGGCAATTGAATGAAGCAAGCTCACAGCAAGGCAGTATGGCCAGTGAGTGGCTTAGGTGAAGCAATACATGCTAATTACTGGGAGGCCACGGAAGCCCAAACTACATGAGCAGGTGCAAACCAGAAATAGTGAGTAGCATGAAAGCCTAGTATTGTCTTGGTTACTTTTCTCTCATTGCTGGGACAAAATACCTGATATCCAAAATTAAGGAAGGAAAAGTTTATTTAGCTCACAGTTTGTGGAGGTGTCAGTCCATCCTTGGCTGGCTCCAAGGCAGAGAGGCACATGGCAAAGGGCAGCAGCTCATGGTGGTGGAAAATAGCAAAGAGCAAAGGGATGAGTGGTAGCTATGGCAGCTGGCTAGCCTGTCTCCCTTCCTTATATTGTATGCAGATTACCCACCCCAGGGCAAAGGTAGAACTCACACCCATAATGCCAGCATGAATTAATCACAAACTCTGAAAGCCGCTCCATGACTGCATGAGGCCTTGTGGGGGGGGGGGGACAACCAGACACAAACCATAACATTACCTTTCCCAATTTCCACATCTGAATAATTCCTACTCAACCTTCTAGAATCAGCTCAGATGTCATCTATTCAGGGCAGCGCCCTGGCCCAGTGTTCTCCCCTCTAGGACGGTGACAAGTCCCTACCTTTCTGCACACATCATGTGTTTACCTCAGCCATCACCTAAATGATCCTGCCAGACACCGTCTCTCTAAGCATCTTCCTCCACAAGGTACCGAGTGCTTCCAAGAACAGGGACCAGCTCTTGCTGCTGTGTGCTCAGCACCCAGCTGGTGCCTGCTACATAACAGACACCCAAATGTGTTTGTTGAACTGAGCAAAGATGACACAAAGGACTGAGAATAAAACTTATCAGAATCCATTGTGCCAGAGCTAACTGAAGCATCGTGAAGAGTTTTAAGCATTTTTCCTAGTGCCAGCGCCTCCTATCCTGCTGTTTATCAAATTGAAGTGACATATTCAGGTGATAAAAAGCTCTCCCCTTGGGCAGAATCTAAATATAAATTCTTTCTTTTTCTCTTTTTCTTTCTTATTTTTGTTGCCTCCAGCTGCTTTGTTAGTCAAGTGAAGTTGGCACAAATCTTCAAGTTTTGGATCACCCCTCTCCAAAATAGAATTCACCCGTCAAGGAATAAGATCTAGACTGGGAAAGTAACTTATTTCCCTCACTCATTACAGAGACATAAATCAGGTCATAAGCAGAAGTCGTTCGGCAATCTGATTTCTCTGTAGGCTCGTCTATTCCGCTCTGCCGCGAGGGTGAATCCCAGGAGCACAAGTTTTCTTTCCTATGCCATGAGGACAGAAGAGGAAATTATACTTAGAGAGCTTCTCAAAGTCAGACTCACTGGACTGTGGTCAGAAAAAAACGTAGATCAAATTTATTGGAGATTGAACTCAGTCAAGGACAGGTCTGTGGCAATATTTGGCCAGTAGTAAAGCAGTGGTGACATCTTGCCGCATTCCCATGCAGATTCTACTGGAAGAACAGGAGCATTTCCTGGCACCTTACTATCCAAGGTGTGGTTCATGTGCCAGCAACACGGATGTCAATTACCTGAGATTCTTACTAGAAATTTATAATGTTGGCTCCACCCCATGCCTCCTGAATCAGAGCTTACATTTCAGCAAAGGATGC
>NDGM010955331.1:0-15649 GCA_002564305.1 Octomys mimax | reverse complement strand
GGGAACGCTAATTGTTTTCTGTAGAACACCTACTACATTCCAGGTCCTCTTGCTTGGGTATCAGCACTAATTTCATAGGCAAACCCCAGCCAGTTCCAGGAATCCATTGAGTGTTACAAATACAGAAAACGTTGCATGCCAAGTCCTGCTGTCTTCTTCAACTTTTTAAATCTCTAGGTCAGATCAGCCCATTGGAAGTCATGTGAGTGATGTGTGCCTCAGTTGCCTCATCTGTGACACAAGAATAGCAATATTTGCCTTACAAGACTAATGTTAAAGTTGCACAAATAAGTACCCTGGAAGTGCTTAGCACAGAGCCTGGCAAATGGGGATTTTTCAATGTATTGAAGTCCTCACCATGAATGAGCTCTTCCCTGGAACCTGGCAATGAGAACATGATTAACTACTGGCTTATCAGAGACAACATAAACCATGTGCAGATAGAGTGATATAAAATGCCCACATTATCCTTACCACAGAACCATCAAATAAATGTTTCATTCCATATTCTGTCAACTATATGTCTTCAGTCCACAACTGACTGAGGCACAGAGCCAAACCAGCTTACTGACATCTGTAGTAAGATCCAGTCTCATTATTTTAAAATGGATCAGTATTGTGTTTGGGTTAAACTTTTTCTCCTTGGCTTTTCTCCCAAGATGTCCTTTGATTACTCTGCTTAAAGCACATACTGAAATGCAGTATATAATCAAGACTGACCTATGAAGTAACACTCAGAAAATGAAATGGATAGAACAGTCCCGATAATATAAGACTATTTATAAACAATCTCCCCAACTCAGAATGCTGCTACAAAATAGCTCTTTGCTACTTCCAGGCTTTAATGCCTTGATTAATTATAAAATTATGTTTAATTATGTATTTTATTATGCATAACAAATATAAATTACATACCTGATTGTTCATAATTGCATTAAAATACGTATCATTTATTCTTGAAAGTGAAAGGCTGCCTTCACGTTGGATAAGACTGTTTGAAGAACAGGGTATGGGTGGAATTAATGGTCCTCACATTAATCATTTATTTTATGAAAATGTGAAGGTCATTCTCTACTTTGAGATGCATACTGAATTCCTTTTGCAAGATCTAGTCACTGAATTTCAATATGCAAAGTGGAGGATTAGATCGTGTGCTCTACTATTCCCCTAAAGGGACACAGCTTTTATTTAATAAAGATATTCTAAAAAGCTTTCCTGTGGCATTGTCACACACCAGAACTTGCCTTGGAAAGGTGATTATTAACAAGGACAAATGACTTGCTGCTTTGCGTAGAATCGTGAATGTCATTGCATGTGCCTGTGAATTTTCTGAGTCAATGGCTGATAAAGATCACATTGGGAAATTTATAGATACCCTTTATTGAGCAGTTTTCTGGAAGTATTATACTAAAACATTACTTTTATATTTTATCTGTTATTATAACTACTAACCAAGTACAAGGCACTATGTAAAATATTTATATTATAAACTCTTCATCTTATTTCCCCCATCTGAGATGAAAACCTCAAAAATATATTTGACTGAAGACATGCAGGTGAGTAAAGCCACTCACTGCCAGCCTCTAGAAGCTACTCTTTCACTACCCACAAACACTATCGCCGGAGGACTGAGAATTAGGATCCAGCATTCCAAGGAGGGGATTCGGTAAAAGTTTAACTTGGGCTGAGGAAGCAGAGGAGCAGATTCTGGGCTCTCAGGTTTGGCTCAGGTTCTGATAGTCAAGATGGTAAAGCACAGGCAAAATATTTGGACCAAAACCTCCCCCCCAAAAAAACAAAAATAGACTTCCTTCTGGCTCTACTACTGCTTTGACTGTTTTATTACACCAAAACTGATACTCTCATCTGTAAAGCTGGGCAACAGTCCCTACACAGTGAGAGGATCCAAGGGGCTAATCCCACTCTGAACACTTTCCTTGGGGGACTCAGCCCTTCCTAAGCCAGCGGTATACGGTACCTGTCGCTGTTGTCATGTTTCCCTCTACTTTCTCGGTTAAGTTTGAGAACTATTCTGGGTTTCTACTAATTAATCACTGAGCTTCTTCTATTTCATCTCCCTTTCACTTTAGGTCTACCACATACCACAGGACTAATACAATCCCCATCTCCATTTTATTCCCCAGCCTTGACACCAATGTCCCCTCCCTTCATGATTCTATTTCTAGTCTCCTTTGTTCTATTTTGGTCATTGAAGATACACATCAAAAATAAACTTCACAATTCATTACTCTTGGGTAACCTAGAGCGAGAGCGAGAGGGAGAGCGACAGTGAGGCAGAAAGACTGGCTGATGCCATTTAATGCCTCTTAAGAAAAAATGTTCTCCAACCAACAAAAAAATCGAATCTCACATTTTCTATCCAAGCAAATCAGTGTTTCAATATATGTCTGCTATGAGACACCCGTGGACATGTGGAAAAACTGCCTTTTATTCTTTTATTATTTTTTTCCAACTTAGGAAAAAATGAAATTTCCTTTCAATAACAGCATTCAAAGCAGCGTTAGCCAATTCCAAAGAAGTTGAATCGGAATGAAAGTTCACTAAATCAAGCTAAGTGGGAGCAACAGCCATCTGAATTATTGACAACTCTGGCTTAAAAAGTATATTCTACAAAATAAAAAAGCAGTAATGCCTCATGAGTAAGGGCCTATGGTTTGTGATAAGACGTTTCGCGATATAAAATCCTGCCACATACTCTGCAGTCTTAGTAAAGTCCTTTAAGCATCTGAAGTCTGAGTTTCCATATATGTTAAATAAATAGATACATCCTTCTAAATCATACGCTGTTTCTTAGGATTGAATGAAATGTTATAAAGCGTTATCTTTGCCCAGGCCCTGTCAGAGGGCATGTGCTCAATAATAGGTTGGTACTACGGTGAGTGACATTATTCTATCATCTTCTACTATACGTTCAAAAGAATAACTTAAAAAAAATTATTTTTAAAATGCTAAATATTTGGTCCATATTTTCTTAGAGAATGGTAAGGAATAGTTTATAATAAACTGATAATTACTGAACCATAGCTTTGATTCAATGAATACTGGCTGAGAAGCTACAGAGAAGCCACCCAAAAGGTAAGCGCACTGCAGAAAACAGCCCCAGAAAAGCGGCTCGCAAGCGCGACAGCAAGCACCAGGCGTGATGGTCCGCACTGGTCGGGATCTGCGTGTGGCCAAGCATGGGTGTGTGGAAACGCAGCGTTCTGGGAGTTCTTTGTTCAGATTCCTTATTTCATAGTTGCCACATGATCTTGAGAATCATTGTAAATGAAATCCCATTTTCTTACCAGCTATATGGGGATAATAATATCTGCCTACTTAATTAATAGGACAAAATGAAACAAAATGCAGAAACAATTGTGCCCCAGGCCTGGTACATGTCAGGCGCTCTATGTAACTAGTAACTACCATTCACTGGTTTCCTTCCCCTCTTCCCTGGCAGCAGAGTCTGTCACTGTCACCTGTGACGAATTCTCTACCCTGCACTGACCCATCGCAGCATCACTGTATTGCAGTCATAGCTCAGTGCTTGACTGCAATGAAAGTGGTCAAATTTTGTACAAATTTTTACCCAAAAATTTTGTCCTGGCCATTTGTGTGGAACTTGTCACTTCATCTAGGACTTGGGGGTGTTAATTGCCTTGTAATTGGCTACTTTTCCAGCAAAAGCAATTTGTCTGGTCCCCATTATTTCTGGTACTTGCTGGGCCCCCAAAACCAATGAACAATACCAAGATGCTGCTGTCGGTAGGCATTATCGTCAGTATTTCCATTGGTCCCAGTTTTTACCCACCTTCCAGGCAAGCTTAAAGGCCCAGGGTCTAGCTGAGTCATCTGAGTCTCCACCCATTTGCTGGGGCACCAAACCCCCACCCCCTGCCCCAGCTCTCTCACAGTCATGCTCACCTCTGTCCACTGTGTCTCTCCACATCCCCCCGATCCAAGGAAGGTTTGCATCTCTCCTCGCCCCTTTATTTCTCACTGTTCCTCCTGCTGCCTTTTAAATACTGCCCCATCATATGCATTAATGTTTTCTTCTCCAGGCTTTTAAACAACCTTAGACTCTCACTCTCTCCAGGAAGCATTCCCAAATGAAGCCCACACAACAAAATCTCTTTATTCACTCAATATCATCTGAGTGACTGAGGAAAACTTCCTGTTTTCCTCCAGTTATACAACGAGGGCATCATCCCACTTTCAGTGATGCCTCTGGTTTCCAGGCAGTCTAAGTTCTTTTGCTGTTACAATGCTGCGCTCACAGCCACATACTAGTCAAGCTTCTGTGACTCCATAAGACAATATGAACATGTTCTTTGACTGTAAGCCCTTGGGGTGTAGTCTGGTTCAGCTTCCAGAAGTTTCTCCCTACATAGCCTGTGCTCCAGCACTGCTGTACATGAACATGGTCCCTTATTTATGTTCTGGCTTTTGTGTAGTTTGTTTTGCCAGAACATTCCATATAACCAAGCTCATAGTAAGGTTCAAAGACCCTGAGTAGAGTAGCACTTCCTAGTTTAGTTCTAAGAATATATACAGGCTTAAAATTCTTTAAGCTAAAGTAACTATGGAAAGGAAGAGGAAAAGAACAGCAATGCTGGTTCTGAATAATAACTGGCTGTGACCTCAGGAGCTTTATACATACCATTTTATTTAGCCCTAACAACAGTCTGAAGGAGGTATTGGTATTTTGAAAAATGAGAGATGAGGTTCAGAGACACGGCATAACTCACTCAAAATTAAAATGTGAACCAAAGCCTGAGTTTGTAACTCGGTAGTGTTATGCTCTTAGTCATCTCTATGCTATGTTTCCCCTCCCACTTTAGTTTAGCTTTTTTCTCCCAGAAATAATTAGAGCTACCTGCTGTTCCTTAACCGAAGACCGGCTCCCAACCACTCTGCAAGGCTCCGCCTATCGGCCCAACCGTTTCCTGCCAAGCACAATTCTTAGCCTCCTGTTGCACGCTGTACTCTCCAAGAAGAAGAACCACGCCAGCTTCCCTCCAGTGCCTCTAGTCCTTGACTTCCCTGTTTACTTATTCTGACACCCTGTCCCGCCGTCTCTCGCCTATCCAAATGTTTGCTACTCTTTATAAGCTGTTCATTCTCATTATTCTCTGCCAGGCTACACTTACATGTTCTCGGTGGTATTCAAAATTCTTGGTTTGATTGGGAGATGCAAACTCCTTTGCAGTGAAGTTTGAACTTTACCACCTTTTACAAACCCCTCAAGGGCAAAGGTTCTAGCTTATCCTGGTGTACTCAATGCTTGCAGCATTTCTAGATGGAACAGGTGCTAACACTTTTTCACTGAGTAAAAGAGAAAGTGGAGGATTGGGGGAGGGAAAGAGCAAAAAAAGAGAGGGAGGAGCAAGGATACAGGGTACAGAGAGAAATACACGGTGGCTCACGTGAAATCCCTGGTGTTTAATTAACTGAAATCTGCTTTACTTTGAAATTAAAATGTATTCAAAGTTCCATACATGCTTTCTAACACTCTTTGTATTTGATAATACGTGCACATTATCTATTTCTACACCTGGGAGAAATTACACTAACTAATGTAACAGTATTTTACCTTCCTAAACATTTATGAGCTGTAATATGAGGCAATCTCACCAAGCGCTTACGAAAGTACATTCCATTTGTTCTGGGCATCATTTAGAGTATCTTGAACGTTCCGTCTCATATGCAAAACAACCCTCAAAAGCTGTTCCAGTAGAAGCCCAAAAATACCTGAAAGAAGCAGACAGCTCTCTGATTGTCCCTCTCTCTACTGTCCACTGCTGGACACACACACACACACACACACACACACACACACACACACAGGAAAAAGAATCTATATTGCACAATAAATCCTCTCTTCCAACGTCCACTGCAGCAGCTCACCTCTGCAGGAAAGGCTCTGTGCCCCCGTTAGCGAGAGAACTGTCTCAAGGGTGAGGCAATCCCATTATACTCTCTGCAGTTTTAGGCCTGTGTCCTGGGCCTCCTGCTGGCAGAAGGCTACCTCGTCTCGTTCCTAATTAAGAGCAAAAATTTCTTCCCAAACCACAGTCATTATTGCACACAGCGTGCTTAGCGCTACCAAGTAATACCCTCACATTCTGGAAAAATCAACTGCCTCTTTTAAATCCGAGGTAACCACCCCAGAGTTAATTATGCCAATTAAAACCTCCTTTCATATATTCAGCAGATGAAGTCCATTTCAGTAGAGCAACAATGGGGCTACAGGAAAAAGAAACCTTGCTTATAAGGGCAGGTAATTGCAGAGATCATGTGTGGCTTAGAAACACACACACACACACACACACACACACACACATAAAAATAGGAGAAACATCTTTCCCAGTCAAAAGAAAAGCACCATGTGAACCTCCTTAATAAAGCAGATGCTCACTTTAAAGATTTTTTGAAACAATGAAAGTAGTAAAAAGTAATCTTATTTGTTTCCCCTTGAAAATAGTATAGCTTGCAAGAACAAGGAATGTTGTAAACTCCTTTGTAGCCAAACCTTATGTTAGAAACTGGTTTCCTTAAACAAGTGGCTCGGTGCCTTAAAAGTCTGTTCTCTGCAAATAACTACGAAATCTGAATTGTAACACTCGCAAGGCTGTTCTCTGCGTTTACATGGACTGAGGGCCACATGTCACTTCTACCTGCTCTGACCCTGTCAGCACACAACCAGCTGGTTCACTTTATTCCACCCAGTACCCTCCAGCGTCACCAAGCGCCTAGGGCACAGAAACATGATCCAAGCAAAATGTCAGCCGGGTCTGCAGCACCTTCATCTCAGCATTCCTGGTCTCTAAAACTGAGAGAAGTCAATGTTTGGACCCAGTTTATACTGTCACACCCTTCCAAACAAAAACAGTTCCTTGCTGTATTTTTCCATGAGTACTGTCAAGCTAGGGTTCCAGATCAGCTGCAGCACCTAAAAACTTAGGAAGAACTGCAAATTCCCATCCCACTTTCACCCGTACCTACAGAGCCTGCTCACCAACACTGTGGGTGGAGTGCAGCAGTCTGTGTTCTGAGGCTGCTTGTCACTCTGAGGCTCACTGAAATGGGGAAACACTGCACCTCTCTCTTTAAAACTCTAAATGCCACTACATCTACAGTAACTGCTGCCACACACTTTGTACATTTGAATTGTCCTGCTACATGGTGGGCTGTTTACCTCCTTCTTTCCCTCACTAGCTTGAGTACTAGAACTGGGCAGGTGCCTGGATGTATTATGTGGACTTCATCTACTTACTTGGGAAAAGTGAGTAAACAAATGCACCGGCCTCTGTGTGCCTAATATCTCAACCCTACTGTGCTGGAAACTCACTTCAGGTACTGCTGCTTTATAGATTAAAAAAAAAAAAAAAGCTACAGTTTAGAAAAGTTAACTTGTCTAGCTAGTAAAGGCAAAGCTGATTTAAATAGAGGGCTTTCAGGCCCTGAACCTGGTACTTCCTTAGCCAAATCACAGTGCTTTTCCAAATAAAGACTGGGTGACTAAAGGACAAAGCTGGGTCCTCCTTGACTGTGTTCACATTTTTTTTTGCTACATGTAGTTTCCTTTTGTGAAGGAAAAACATGCACCTGGGTTATAGTTAACTTTGTAAAGTCAGATATTGAATATATTGAAGGCAAATAGTTCTTGGCCTGTTCTATCTGTAAAACGCTTGGCCATATATTACCGAGAGTAACCAGTTGTTATTATTATTTCTGACATTAATGTAACTGCTTTCAACCACAATAATTCATTATCAACTGGGGTCTTTGTGTTTGATTTAGCTGTCTCACATGTCTATTTTCTTTCTGACCACATAAGCAATGCTCTTTAAAATTTATCTGACTGATGACTGTAGCTATGCTGTCAATTCCCGTTATGATGCTTTGAATGAATAAGGGGATGACGGTAATCACAGAAATCTCTCTCCTCAATGAATATTTAATTCTGGCTTAAATTTGCCAATCAGCATTCCTAAAGAGGATGGTTGAAAACTGAATTTTTCTGTTTCTAACTAGATATACACATTCTATTTTTCCATTTTTTCCTCTTTGTTGGTGCAGGTAAACCATCATGTCAGTTATTATTATTGTCAAATTTGTTTTAGTTTAGATCCTTAAGTTAATAAGCACTAAGGAAGAGTTTAATTAGCTAAAGCCTAAATTGTCATAATTAATTTACTAGTTATATTACAATGCCTTGTAAAACATTGATGCTGCAGTAAATGGAGTACTCGCTTTCCAATGATCACAAAGCGTAGCTAATGTACCACACAACTAAATATTTAATTACCACTCTCAGTAGGTCCAAAGGTATTCAGCTGAAATTAAGCTGCATTACTTGCAACAAAACATTTATCACTAATCTGAAATAATAAAAACTTATGAAGTAAATCATGAAAATTCCAGCCTTTTCAAGCATTCCTGAAGCACTCTTAGAACAGCTACCACAGACAAGCAGAACTACTGTCAGAAATCAGCATCGTGGGGGACAAGGTCAGCTGGTCTGCAAATTTCTCTACATGACAGTGAATTTTCCGATGGGTACAGGATCGTCATTAGAGATGATGAAAACTGTGGTACCGAGAGAGCCGATGGCTGCTCAGGATTGTGTGCGTTAAATGTCCCCTTATATATATTTTTTGCCACAGTAAAAAAAGACTATATTCAGGATTGATTACTGAATGATACTCTGTCTCATGCTAGGTACTAAAATATTTAGTAATTCAGCTTCAAGTCCATTGTGCCTGCGTCCCACTTGGCATCTGTCCACTGCAATAGATGGGCTAACGGTACCATGAGTTCCCAACCACCTCACCTTTTCTTTTCAACATTGGACAGGATGGGCTTCACAAACACTTGCTACTTACTAAGCTGACAATGGAAATGCGCAGAACAGCAGCGAGTGCTGCCTTCCTCACCCTGCCACAGTTGTCCCTGGACTGCCTTCCCTGTCCACTACTGAAGATCTTCCTTGACATCCTAAAAGGCCTGGTCCCCCTTCGTGATACCATACCAGCATTGTAAGGCATCTACTTACTGAATAAATTCATGAACCTTGAGAGTATTTCTTCAAGTTACTTGAAATTAATGTCTAGTTTTTGTGAAGAAAGTGGCTACATTTCAGAAAGACGTGCTCTATCTGGGGTTAAACTGCATAAATTATGACTAGATAAATGGGCCAGGGATATAGCTCAGTGGCTTAAGCCCCAACAAGGCAAGCATAAGGTCCTGAGTTCAATCCCCCATACCACAAAAAAAGAGATAAAATAAACAATTAGATAAATGTAGAAAAAGAGGCAGTACACAATCAAGAACATGGAATGCTAATTAGAAATGCAAAGCAGGCTATCTTTTGCTATTTGAATATTCTCACATCTTTAGAACATTCTCTAAGCACAGAAGCATGAAAAAATGTCTTTATCACTGAACTAAAAAACCATATGATGGATATCATTTCCTTTCCAAAAGCAGAGCCGGTGCTCTGGGAGACGGAAGTTCATTGCACTAATTAGAAGCCCTTGCCCTCCCTCCTCAGGATGTTCTCCTGGGTGGATTTGAGCACAAATCCTCTTCAATAGATGATTTTCAAGTTAATGACTCAACAACCCAAAGTCTGTAACCCAAACATCTCTTGTGAGCAGCCGCTCGCATCAGAGCTACCTTCTAACACTTGGGACTGCTGTATTAGAGCCGAGGTTTGCTTGCCCAGCACACAGGTTGTGGAGCACATGCAATGATCAACGACATGCCCCAGCAAACCAAAATTAGAGTGGGGAGTTGTAAGGGTTGGCTCATCCACTGCGAGGTTCCACAAGACTATACTCACCCCAAATCTCTTTCCCTTGTCCTGTTAAATGATATTCATTAACAAGTTTGCAGATGCCTCCTGTATACCACAAATATTAATTCAGTGTCCTATCAACCCTGTGCAAAAAGCACTATTTGTCTCATTTCATACATAGGAAAACTGAAACACACAAAGTTTAACTTGCTCAAGGTCTCATATACAGTATTGGTGCTGGAGTTTAAACCCAGGAAATCTGATCCAGAAACTATGTTCTAGAATATTCTACTCTTCTTCCTTAATATGTATTTAATAGTGTTAAAGATAAGAACAATATGTCTAGGGCTTTTTCCTTTACATAATCTATGAGTGTTCCCGGGTACTACCTCACCATGTACCAGATTAGGCATGTTTGGTTCTAACGTTGCAAAATATAAGTTTGTGAGTTAGTCATGCACCAGGTGCCATATGATCAGGGATGAACCCATAATGCTAAAGTTCAGCAAAAAAATCATAGCAGGCCTGGGCAAGGCAAAGAAATATGCAGGAAAGATAAAGCAGAAGAGAACTTGCTAAGAGCTGCTTCCTTTGGTGTGTTTTCCCACCCTGTGCTAGTGCCTGCCCAGAGTATAGGCCATGGCTTGCCACTCTGCACCCCTTCTAAGTTACAGCACAGCAGCATTACAGTAATGTGCAAAGAAATCTTTCTTCAATACCAAGGGGCAGATGAGTATCTGGTGAACGCTAATTGAGTTAAAAGACGGTAGATGACTCGTTTATTTGAATTATGGTTTTTTAGGGTCAACCAGGAACCACGGGGGGAAATTTGACTGCAATTGTTTAGGACAATCACATAGGTGACCTATAGGAAACTGGGATACAAGACAAAAGGCTAATACTATTAAATATGGATTTAATAGTATTAAATACATCTACTTTGCCATCCATGCAGATGTGTGCTCTACAAGGCATGCTATAGTTCACAACCTCCAGCGAGCACCACTCACCAGATACACTTGAGCCTAGTTTTCTCCCTATTAAGATGACCAATACTGAAAGAAACTCTTGCTTGTGTTTCACGCAGGCCATTTTCATAAAATTCTTATACATTTTAGAGCTATGGAAAGAACAAAAAAATCAACTTGAATAACATATTGGATCATATTTGAATTGAACATGATATCAAACATGTTCCACTTGAGGAGTTAATGCAATGTGACAGGTTGAATGAGCGGGCGGCAAAGCATCCAATAGCATCCCATACCCATCATTAATTGAATCTGAGCACATTAAAAATAGCTACAACAATGAAACAGATTAGTTATTGAATGAAAATGCAAAAAGAAACAGATTAGTGGAGATGTTTGGCACTAAAATTTTCAAAACTCTGCATCCTAGAGCAGAAGTAATAAAAACGGTTGTTTCTAAGAAATAGATCAGAAGTATCTCCATTCAGTCCACAGCGGGAATACCTAAAGTAGCAATTAATGCAACCACTGGTGTGGAATCGTTTTCCAAATGCCATCCTGTTGTATGACTTCTTTTTCTTTTTAATAGAACGGAAGTTCTGGAGTCATGGTGAAGTCAGAACAATCATTTCCTGAAAATATTAGATTGTCATTGTCACCATCCAAAAAGATGCATAAAACCAGTAATACTCAGAGTGAAATCTAGCAGCTGCTATTTACCAAAAATGACAAGCATAGATGTTTGAAATTTCCAGAGAGTTTGTCATAGGAAATCAGTGCAGGGGCAGCTAAGTCAGTCGTTCATGAAGCCAGGGAAGCTGGTGGGGTGGAATGAAGAACGTGAGTTTAAATCCCCCAGATGTGGCAAGAAACACTCAGAGAGATTGGGTAAAGTTTTCCAATCCTCATATTACCTAGGTATTCACTTTATTTACTTGAAAAACCTGGGAACAATATAGCACCATGGTTGAGAATATGTGCTCTAGGAGCTGGCCAAATAGCTTAGTGGATAAAGTGCCTGCTTAGGCAGAGCAGTGGCTGGGGTTCCATCCTTGCATGCTGTGAAGGCCCTGCCCCTGGGGCGCACTGAGACCCCAATTGAGATGGGTGTGGTGGTGCGTGCCTGTAATCCCAGGTCTTTGGGAGGCTGAACACAGGAGGATCACTACAAGTCCGACCTACGTAGTGAGACCCTGTAGACCCTGTAGATCCTATGTAAAATTAAAAAAAAAATGTGTGTGTAACAGCTGAGTCAAAATCCTCGCTTTGGAATATACTAATGGGATAGCTCTAGGAACAATAAGTGACTCTGCTGTGCCTCACTGTAAAATGCAGCTGTGACAGAACCCAGCACACAGGGTCACTGTGATGATTAGATGAGCTAGAACATGTAAAAGCAGAGAGCATGGCCCACTCCCATGCATGTTCATTACTGTTCCTATTATTATCTATGAAGGGTAGTTCTTCCTAGTGCTAAAATTCAGTGTAACATGGTATACGATTCTTTGCGCTATCCTTTTTCTTTGAAATAAAGCTACAGAGATAATGAGATGCATTTGTCAGCTGGGAGGCAAGCACCTTGTCATTCAGTATGTACCACTTCCCTTGAAATGAGAAATGGTGGCTGGAGTGACACTCACAGAAGACAGAGGATCACTCAATCACTGTGTGGCACATTTGGGGGTGGACTGGGACACTGCAGGAAAAGCAGAGGTAGGGGGGTTATGAGAATGACCTAGAAAATTATTTAAAAGGAAATAGAAACCTAAAATTCCCTCAGCCAGTATACTAGCAATTTTCCGCTGTTAAAGAAATATGCTGTCTCCAGTCATCTTTCCCCTGCTATCCAGTAAGAGACACAATTATATATGTCTTCCTCCTATAAACCAGCAGGGCTAGCAAGACCATTTGGAACCCAAGGGAGCAGGACAGAAAGAGGCATCACTGAGGAAAAAGTTGTCCAAAGCTACTTAGTGTCTTTCCTAGAACTAGATTAGATGTTGAGATAGGAGGGAGGGAGAGATGGAAGAAAGCAAGGCATGAAGGAAGGCAGGAAGGAAGGAAGGGGAGGGAGAAGAGAGGGAGGGAAGGTGGAAGGAAGGAAGGGAAAAGGAATGCAAGGAAGAGAGGGAAGGAAGGAGGGAATGAGGGAGATAGGAAGGGAGGGAAGGAAGGAAGGAAAAAAGAAGGGAAGGGGAGGGATGGGAAGGGAAAAAAGGAGGGAGGGATGGATGGAGGTAACATAGGCAGGCAAGCCTTGAAGGCATTATGTACACTAGATATTTTACATTCAGATTTTAACTCAGTCTGAGGCAGGAGGATCAAAAGTATCAGCCACCCTGGGCAATTTAGTGACTTAGTAAGAACTTAGAATATATGAAGAAAACTAAGAATATATAAAGATTGCAGCCACTATCTTTAATACACTAATAATCAAGGAGATACAGTAGGGTGCTTGGATCTACCTAACCATTAAGATGCGAAGTAACAGTTGAGCCTTTTTCACTGCTATCCTGCTCTGTGCTGTGCCATCAAGGAGATTCACAAAGAGAGTGAAGGACAAAGACACGAAGGTGACAGAGAGCCCAGAAAAAGAGATTAGGAAACAAGGAAATGTAAGTCTTGGTCTAGAATGGTATTCAAATGGGAAGGAGTTGGCAAATACCATCCTTCTCTTATTCTCCTTTCCCAAATAACTTTCTCCCAAATCCAAATCATTTTTTTCTCTCCCCTTCCCATGCTAGATAACCACTGTCTCAGTTACTGCTCTCTCCTTGCTGGGACAAATACCTGCCACCCAAAACAAAAGAAGGAAAGGCTTAGTTAGCTCACTGTTAGTGGAGGTTTCAGTCCATGTGCAGCTGGCTCCAAGGCAGAGCGGCATGCGGAGGCCCAGAGCAGCGGTTCATGGTGGCAGCAAACAGCAAGAGTGAAGGGCGGGGCAGTGGCTTAGGCAGCAGTTAACCTCTCCCCTCCTTACATTGTAATGCAGATTAACTGCCCCAGGCAAGTGCAGCACTCACACCCACAATAATCAATCCCAAACTCCAGAAGCCACCCATGACTGCATGAGGCTTTAGGGGATGACTACACACAAACTATAACAACCGCCGAAGTTTCTTATTCAGATGACTCCGTTCTGAAACACCAACCAAGGGAAAAAACACTGAGCCTGACCTCCTACTTCTTGTTTTTACCTCCTTCCTCTCTTCTCACAGCATTCATTTTATCATATCTGCTACAAACCCTAGCTTAAAAAAAAAGTCTAAAGCCCTGATCATTGTACGGTCTCTTCCCACACTTAATTTTGAGGAACTGCGGAATGATAGAGAACAAATCAATTCTGTTTATAATCACAGTGACCTTCTGTGGCAAGAGGGGTGGGAGGGAAGAACAGTGCTTCATGAGTTACTTTTTTAAAATTTTATCAAGTCTGTTGGGTGAATAGTTAACATTCATTCCTCTTGCTTTGCAGGCTAGACAACAGAATAGGAAGCAAAGCAGAGTGATTCTCCAAAGCAAAACTGCAACATAACAAAATATCATAGCTACAGGACTTCAACATGAGACATTCAGTTCTTACAGTTCTGGAGCCTAGTGAGTCCAAGGTCAAAGTTCCAGCAAGGTTTCCTTTCACTCGAGTTTCCCTTCTTGACTTATAACTTTCTTAGAGGTGGGCAGAGATATTGAGAGGGAGGGAGGGCAGGATAGAACTAGAGAAAGGGGACAGAGAGGGCGGGGATAAAGGGAGGGGAGCAGGCCGAGCTACTTCTCCATAAAGCTATCGATCCGATTGATTGAGACTGCATCTTTATGACCTCATTTGACCTTCATTACTTTCTAAAAGACTTATCTCCGAACACAGGCATATTAGGAAGTAGAGTTTCAACATACAACTCTGGGAGAGGACATAATTCAGTCTACAGCTATTGGGCCAGGGAGGTTCTAGTATTTTCTGATTGGGAAGGCACAGGAACAAACACTTCATGCTCAGAAAAAAAGCCTTCAATCTTCTGGTGTGAGAGTCATTTGAAAGTTTCTCAGTTTGACATGTCATGGAGGACTTTTCTTCTGCCTCTTGTCTGACTCACTTAGGATAATGGCATAAATGGAGAACAAAGTAGAGAACTAGAGCCTCTAAAATGATGTTACAAAGTTTGTTCTTTCTCTGAAGAAAAATATCTGTTAAAAAAGAATCAGAGTGTCTCTCATATTGCCCACTTTGAAAGTGAGCAGCTTCTATGTTGTATTCCTCTTGCTAACATTCTAGGCAGTCCAGTGGCTTCTGCAGATATGACTTGACAGAAATTTTCCCATCGAGGGGCATTATGTGAGGAGCACAAAGACAAGTGCAAACCCTTCAAGGACTCTGCAGTCTTGTAGTAAATCAGAATCTAAGAGTGATAGAGCAGGATGAAATCCAGGTGAGCAAGAGCTCAGATCTGGACACGTCAGCAGACATGGCCAAGGAGCCAGGGTGGTGGGAGTGAGACCAGCCAGCACCCAGGCCCAGGAGCCCTGATCTCGTTTTAATTCCTACACTGAATGTGGTTCAGGGTGATGCATCCAAGAAAATTATTGAGGGCCTTCTAGGTCCAGTGTCATGAATGAATGGGACAGAGTTTACAATAGTTTAGCGGTTTGAAGGAAGGTTGTAATCTCAGCGCTGAAGGAGAAAGATGCAAGAGGATGGCAAGTGTGAGCCCCACTGGGGAAATGTGGCAATACTGTCTCAAAATGAAAATATAGAAAGGCTGGGGAAATAGCTCAGTGCAAACCAACCTTGCTGGATTTAAGAATTTCTCCTTTCTTCATTGTCAATGAAAGTAATGACACTCAGAGATGAGACTTTTTTTTTTTTTTTTTTTGGCTG
>NDGM010955285.1:0-10103 GCA_002564305.1 Octomys mimax | reverse complement strand
CTTCCTTCATTTTGAGTGTCAGGTATTTGTCCCAGCAACTAGAGAAGAGTAACTAAGACAGAAGTCGTTAATAAAGTTACATTAAGAGTTGCTAGGTAGTTGTCTGAGCTTCCCCAGACCTTACGGGAAATGGGGAGGAGTCTTGAGGTGGGCTGAGTCAGATAACACAGAAGCATGTGCAGGGCACAAGTGCTGCCGCCACTCGTCGGCCCCACTCCGGAGCTTGCATTTGTACCGGCAGAAAAGTCCCAAAATGAATATTTCTGTTCCAGTCAATAACGTTGTACAACTTGTGGTGAAAGCTGAGAGGCAATTAATCATTGAAACTGGAAGCATTTGATCCTACGGCAGAGAGGAAACGGGAACAATGTGTGTGTGATTTCAGCACCCTGCGCACGCCTTGATCTTTTAAGTGCTGCCTGGTTGGGCTATAAATATTTTTCTCTTGCTGTTGGGATTTGCTGATGCTTTAAGAAAGCATGATGAGCCTAAGAAAAGAGAGTTCGGGGGTACGTGAGAATCCTTGGCATCTAATGGGTTTGGGGGGTTAAGGGTCCCACTTGGGTCTGTCTGTAAAAGAAGCTTTTCTTTACTCAGCGAGAATATTTATGCAGAAGCTGCAATCTAAGAACCAAAGCCTCTGAACAGATGTTTTATTTGGCTTGTTTATTTGTAATTTGTGTGTGTGTGTGTGTGTGTGTGTGTAACAGAGGCAACTCTTTAAAAACTGGAACATTATACGTATGCTTTATTTTGAGATTCTCTTGAAGTCAGGAAATCTACTACACTGCCCCATGTTCCTCTGAGTCACAAAAGGCTGAGCTGAGCAGCAGGTGGGCTTCTACCGCGCATCTCCTCCATCTGCCCTGCCCCCACCACTTCCTTCCAGTGTTCCAACGAGTGTACTCCTCAGACTGTCATTTATTACTGTGTGTATGGTGCTATTTGTCTTGGAGTACAGACATAGATCTCCGTATTCACATCTCTATTAAATGTGGGGAAGTGAAAGATAGATCAAGAGGGATTCATTTTTCAAGGAAAATGATGAAAAACATATTTTCTTGTGACAAAATATTCCTCAGTTTTTTGCATGCAAATGGCTAACTCAGCTACTTGCTTGCATGTAGCTTGGCCCAGAGATGGACTCTGCTCCTTCCTAAGCCTCCAGACAGTTCCACCTTATGGGCAGATCCTACTCATCCAATGGCTATCGAGTGCCTGCTATGCTCTAGGATCCATGCCTTCCCTAGACTTTAGTAAATCAGGCACACATATTCTCTGTCTTCCACTAATCTGCCTAGACAGAGAATCCCAACAATCCCAACCAGCAATCCCAACAAAGTCCTGGTTGTATTACACGAGGAAAGCTGCAGCCACAATGTTATTAATTAGGGAAAAAGCAATGAGGAGCCAGTAGTCTTTCCAGAAAGAACCAATGTTTTCACTGAAACGTAAGAATAAGATAGTGGGTTTTTCTAGTGAAGAAAGGCATGTGCAGAGGCCGGAAGGCAGGAGAAAAGGCCTTTGGGGAGCTGGTGGACACTAAGTCAGGCTGGGGTTTTCATCATGGGGGTGAATGGGTCCCAGGGCTTTGTAGAAATGAGTCCACTGAGGCAAGGGACAGAGGGGCTGTGATGGGCCCCAGAAAGGGCAGTGGTTCACTGGGTTCTGGACTGCATGGATAAGTCTCAGGACCCAGACACAGAGAAAGTTAGCTACAGCCTGAAAGACAAGCCTTTGAAGAGGAGGGAGAAAGGTGATGAAGGGTAGACAGACAGCAGGGGCTGACAAAGGACAGCAGGGAATTGGGGGTAAAATCTCCTTGACACCTTGCAACAGGCTTTCGAATCTGAGGGTGACCAAGGCCTAGAAAACAAAGTTCAGGCTCCTAAGCTGGACAGACATAATAACTGGCTTTGGCTTCATGTCTTCATTTATAATCAGAATAATGATAAATACCTCCTGTGAGGGCTGAATGAAACAAAAAGCATCTGGCACTTAGGGGAAACTTAATAAAAGTAAGCTGATTTTCAGTGGATTTGGGTGTGTGCTTTCAAACCTGATACCTAACCTAGGACAACTTGGCTTGGCTCCCTCCCACAGGGCATCTCCTGTTTGGGGGCCCCCACTAGGAGAAGCCCTCCCCAGTCAATGCCTGCCATCTGTCGCTGATGTCCCAGTGCCGACCTGCCACCTGGCATGGAGCCGTAGTCATAATTACCACTTCTGAATCGATTCCTTCGAGCCCTTTTGAGCAGGCTGAGGAATGCTGTGATTAAAATGATTTAAAACCTGCCTCCTATTTCACAGCTTTTAATATTTGATAAGATTTTGGAGTGAACAAGGGATGAGGGCAAAGCAGGAGAACTGGCAGTTTACGATACCAGCTGCGCTCTCAGGAACTGATCAGAAGCACTGAGAACAGAAAGAGAGGGGGATGTAGACGCAAGACTGCATGGAAGCATCCCCAGGGCACAGCCTCCAAAGGAGAACACCCTAAACAGAGAAGAAAGCATTCTTTTTCTTCTAGGATGTTGGTAGTTTTGAGTTACTCTAATAATTAAGGTTATTATTATGAAAATTAGATAGACAAAAATGGTAGAAGTCATCATTGCTGGGGATACTATATATGCCAGGTATGTTTATAAGGAAGGTATCTTTTTAAAACTTTTCCAATAGTCACACAGAGAATATATATTTGCTTAATAGGATAGAAAGGCTCAGAGAGGTCAATCGACTTTTCTGGTGTTATTCAGCCAGTTAGGAGATCTGAGGTCCACACTGGAATGACCACACCTCAAACCTCGATTGCCTCTCTTATAATACTGTATAGCATCAAAGTGCCATGAGGAAAATGCTGGACATACACAGGAACTCTGAGATTTCTCTCTTGCCCCATCCACGATGGTTATCTTAGGAGTCAACAACTCCAACATCCAGACAATATATGGGTGTGTTGCTCTTTACAGTTACTTCTAGCTCTTTCATACAAGTTCCTTTCTTTCCATCTAATTTTGATGACTTTTGGAATCTAAGTTTATCAAAGAGAACATCTAGAATAATAAGAACATCTAGAAAAATCAGGCAAGTGCTTATGGTGTATCCAACATCCCGTGAAGTATTGCCATCATCTTTATTTGGCACATTCGTAAACTGAGGCAGAGAAATAATGGGAAGTTTATTCAAATAATCTTAACAAGAATTTAAATGGAGAAAAGAAAGCTCAAAGCTTCCAAAGTGAGGCATGAGAGGGTCACAAAATAAAGACCAGAAGTGTGCAAAAGAGCTCAAGGATCTGGAAGGGTGAGCTGGTGAGAGTGCTTCGCCTGCCTGCACACCAGGGGGGAGCTCAGAATGCTCAATCAAGCTGGGTCAGAACAGGCTCCTTAGAAACAGCTTGAGAAGTTGCTTTGTCCTCCTCATTCCAGAAAAGCAGTAAGACATTCCAGGCTGTTGCTAAAGATCTCTGCTCTCTCTGAGGTTACCCCAGAACTCCTACAGGACACGGCTGTTGGGGGAAGAGACAGTTCTGGGTGTCAGCAATTGGCTGCTTCCTGCTTTAAGAGGAAAATGACACACCAGAGTCCATTTATGCAGGGACTAAGCTCCACTCTGACTCAGTAGAGGAGAGTGGGAGTGGCCATGTATTAACCAGGGAAAGTCCTAATGGGACGCCATGTGGCAGAGGCAGCAAACAAGTTTAACAGTCTTAGAGAAAGAGCCAGGAAGAAGGCTTCAGATTGACACAGGTGTGCATGGACTCTCTATGTAACAACAGTTGCCTGCTTCCAGAGCAAGTAAGCTCAGAACCACCGGAAGTGTTCGGGCTAAGGTCAAGAATGGGGGCTACATAGAGGGCACTGAAGCATCAGAAGGAAGATCAAGAACTTTAGGGAAGCTGAGCCTTTCAATCCTCAGGAACTCAGTGAATGAAGGACAGAAATCATTTTCTATTCTTCCATGTAATCTTATGACTCAGCTTACATTATATTTCCAGAGTAAGTCTGCTAAATTAACAAACAAATAAATGATTCTGCCAGTCTTAGTTACATTTCTCTCACTGCTGGTACAAAAAATATCTGACACCAAAAATTTAGGAAGGAAAGACTTATTTAGCTCCGTTAGTGGAGGTTTCAGTCCATACTCAGCTGGCTCCAAAAAAGAGTGGCACATGGCAGAGGGCAGCTGTTCATCGCAGTGGGAAACAGCAAGAGCCAAAATGGAGGAGCAGCAGCTGTTGCAGCTAGCTAGCCTCTCTCCCCTCCTTATATTGTATGCAAATTACTCACCCTGGGCTGTGTTGTGCTCACACCCATAGCCCCCCCGCATTGGATCATGAGTTAATCACAAACTAGAAGCCACCCCAATGACTGCGTAGGCTTTGGGGGGACAATTAGACATAAACCATAACACTGTCCTAGTCAATGTGCATCACACTGAATAGTATCACTGAATAGTAACGCTATGGAGTGAATTCAGTTCTAACAGTAACCATAACAATGAAAACAATTTGCAGTCTCCTCTACTACTTTCATTTTATAGGTGAAGAAACTGAACTTTAACAGTTACACGCATGGTAAGTGAGGGATTTGGACCTCCAGGGTCTGACTCCATAGCTGGTGCTCCACATTCCAAGGCTGCCTGGCCTTGGCTGTTGGCCTTTCCAGGTGACAGTTAGGGCCTGAGGCCAGTGCAGCTCAGATGCCACAGTTCACTGAGGGCCACTGGCAGTGTCTCTCCTGGCCCCTGGGCCTTGTTTAAACTTCTGTTCTGAATACCACCACCTTGAGCCGTATCTACCACACATGTCCCCCTCCTAAACTCTGACCAGCATAGTTCTTCTTTCTGTTTGGGAGAGGACCAACACAAGATCTTTCTTTGTCTCTAGCTTAAGTTTCCTTTCTTATTATTTTTTGATCTTCTTCACTTCTTTAGTGATTAAATACTGACCTTCTGTCTGAGCTCAAAAATTTATCTACCTCCCGAACTTTTTTTGCCTAGTCTGCTCTGATTCTTTAATCTGCCACCAACTGAGGACCTTCCTTTATTTTGGTTCTTGCCCTTTATCTAACTTTTTTTCCCCATCAGGTGTCTGATCTGACCTTGGGCCTCCTCACTTTCTGTATACCTCTTCTCACTCTCCTTAGATCAGGGTCCTTTCCTAGTAATGCTACAGTTGAGCTGCACAGTTCCATGTTGTATAAGGCTGCCCTGTGCACCTCCAGTTTATGCAGGGGAGTCATTGTTCTCTACTCAGTAGATTCCAGCAATGAGTGATGTTAAATATTGTGACAAATAAACATGACTCCAGATACTGCCAAACATTCTCGGGGCAAAATCCCCCCTATGCAAGAACCACTGCTGCCTCTGACTTTTCACCCCTGCAATAACCACTGACTTTAACCCCATCTTCAGTGAAAATGGGCTGCGGCATTTCTATTTCCAGATCCCTTGATAGCAGCCGTTCTCCAAGCTATTGACTCCTGCCCTTCAGAATCCTGAATCAGATTTTTCTCTGAATATCGAGTGCTGACCACAGACTTTTTTGTTCTTGATATACCATGCCATGTCTTCATTCTTTCTGATTCTTTGTATTTGCTTTTCTCCTTCTCTTGGTTTATGATTCTGCATTTTATTAGCCAGTTCAGCCGCTCAGGTGCTTTGAGCAAGTCATTAATTTCATAGCCCTCCACTCTCATTAACAGTTTTGCTCCCTGGTAATCAGGAGCCTGCTTAATCTCTGTCTTCCCGTCCTCTGTTTTTTTGCCCTGACTCCAGCCTTCCCCACCAGCCTACTCTCTAACCAGCACTGATCCTTGTTGCAGACAATGGTGTTTCCTGAATCACTGGAAATCCATTTCCTGAGGGAATAAAGGTAGCATGGTACATGGGGAGAGTTTTGGCATGGAACGTGGGGTTGATCTCTGTCTTTGTTCCTCTTTTCATTGTGCAACAAGGAAGCCACTGACTGTCTCTGAGGCTCTGTTTAAGGATGTGTTCCCTTTCCTTTAAATGCTTAAATGAAAATACATAAGATTATACATACTTAAAAACTTAGAAGAGGCTAATTTCTCCAGATAATTGTCTCCCTTTCCACATGTCTCCATATATGTTACAATGTTGCTAATATATAGTCTACGTGTGTCTGATGCTCTCATTTCCTTACACGTTAGACATCTTAACACTTTACTGTGTCATATGGGTAGGAAGTGCTCAGATTTAAGCATGTTATTTAATTCCTTCTGACAACAATCCTAGGGAACAGGTATTTTTTTCCTTTCAGTTTTTAGATGAAGATCTGGAGGTCAAAGGTCCCATAGAAAAAAATCGGATTAGGATTAAGATTTTAGTTTTCTTTACCTAACACACATGCTTTGAAATAGCACATCACTTCTCATACAAATGTAATGGACTTGAACAAAATCATACATGGAATGTAATGAGAACATATATGGCTTAACAGTATCTGGAGCATATCTCGTCTCCATCTCCCTTCCCATTTGGGGGTAATAAATATGAAAAGTGAGTGTGTAGTAAAGAGTGAAGGTTCTTTCACTTCCCTGGCTAGCCTGGAGACTGGGCTCTAAATTCTCTTAGGCAGAAGGAGCACCTCCCCTCTAACTTCCTGCAGGACCTTGGACAGGGCTTAAGAAATAGTTACTGATTAAACTATTGGCTGAGGCAATATGGAAGGCGTGAAGTCACCTCCAGGGTGACTCTGAGGAGAGAAGGTTATGGTGTGCTGGCCCACAGCCACCCTCAGAAAAGGGTGTTTGCATAACTGGAACGAGCTGTCCTCATCTCTAATAGAGATCTGAGCGTCACTAATTGGCAGGCAGAGGCTGTGTTCTCTCTATGGGAATCAGAAGGGAGCAGAATGTGCCCTGAAAGTTAATTTCCTCATCAGCCCGCACTTGGGGGCCAGGGGAGAGAGAAGGGGAGGGAGAAAGACTGAGAAACATAATAGCTTCTGCACACAGAGCTCTGGTGTCCTGGCCATTTCATTAAGATGTCCTGAAGTACAATTAAAAGAGCCCTGGACTTGGAGCCAGGCAACTTAGGTTCAGTTTCTGAATACTCTTCTCACCAGCAAAGTGGGAACCAACTCTCTCAGTCCTCTAGTTATCCTCAGTTTAGTTATCCTTCAGAAAAAGAAACACTTGAGAATAAAATAATCTCTGAAACTAGTAAAGATGATAGTTGAACTAATGCAAGTTAATAGGTTTTAAAAAAAAAAAACAAAGAAAGAAAAGAAAGGAAAGGAAGGCCAGCTACAAAACCAGTTCTGCAAGAATTTAAAGAGGCAGAAGATGTTAACAGGTGATGACAAAGCACACAGGCTTCTGGATGAGGTAGGCCCAGAGTTCTCCCAAGCGTACAGCGTCATTCTAACACAGTGGTGTCCATGTCTGGCTGATAAATTATTCGAGATGATTTTAAGCATGCCACAATTCTGAAGAGATTGTGGTTCAATAGTTCTGGAGGGCAGGAAGAATATAAGCATCTTATTTTTTTTTTCTTGTGCCTATAACAATTCACCCCCATGCCCCATGGATTTAAGACCATGGTTAACACCACTCTGTGTGTGTGTGTGTGTGTGTGTGTGTGTGTGTGTGTTTCTCTCTCTTCCAGCAAACTTTTGACCACTAGAAAAACCAAAAGTAGTATCAGAGGAATACTGGCTGTCCAAATAAGTATCACTGGCCCCAACTTACTTTCCAGTACCCTTAAGAACATTTCAAAAACATCCAAGAAGGGGCAGTGTGATAAGAGAAGTGCAGAGAGACAATTTTTGAGTATTCCCGGAGTATATGTAGAGTTTTTAATATGTTGTTAATCTGCTACTGTGCTAGCATAAGCTATCTATGATTTTTTAATTTGTTTTTGTTTTTGTTTTGTTTTGTTTGTTTGATACAGGGTCTCACTACACAGTTCAGACTGATAGTGATCCTCTTGTCTCAGCCTCCCCAGTGCTGGGATTCCAGGCATGAGCCACCACCCCTGGTTCTAGGGCTGGCAAGACATGCAGTACTGGAGACTGAGCTCAAGACCTTGCACTTGCCAGGCAGGCACTTATGCTGCTGAGCTATCACCCCAACCTCGCCATGATTTTAAATGATAAAGTAGAGGTTTATCAGGAGAAGGCCTACTGGCTTCTTCTTGCTTCTGTAAGATCAGCAGACATCTATTGCACTGTAGTTCCGATACAGTCACAGTGTGCTATGACAGCAGTGGAGGAACAAAGTTGGGAGGTGACCATGGAATCTATGTTCCTGCATAAGGGCAGTGTTTGGCGCAGGGTTATTGAGACAGGAATCTAATAAAATATACCCCAAATCATGAAATCTCAAGGCGAGCACCTACTCCCATTCATAACTTCTAAACTGTGCACCTGCCTTTGCCTTGTACAAAAGTATGACAAAGGAAAGAGGGAGACATAGGAAAGCTTTCAGCACAAGACTGAAGCCAAATACCTATGGGCATCTGTTTGCCATAGAAACTTCAGGGTAGTGCATGGGGTGAGAGGGCAGGGCAGGAGAGAAAGCCTCATGTGTAAGCAGGTGCTGTTTGTGCTATAAAACTGGAATGATGATAGCGAGCCTGAGTCCAGCAGGCACTGGGTACCCTCCTATGTAGTTCCATCAATAGCAACCCCTGGGATGCAATTCCAATCAACTGAGCAACTGCTTGATCCAAACTCAGAATAATCACTAGCCTCCTTGCCTTTCCTGCTGGGCCTTTATAGCTGGGTGGAATAAACTGTGCCCCAGCTGAGGTAGAGACTAGCAGTGGCTGCCAAATCAATAGGTGAGATAGCCTTCTGTGCTCTCAGGAGGCCTCTTACCAGGACTGGGGAGAAGAACATGACAGACTGATGAATGAGGATGGAAAAGTTCTGGGTTTCTTTGATTCTTCTAGCAGGTTCCCTGCAGTGTCCAAGATTGAAAAGGCAGATTATAAGGGAAACTATCTGGCTGTGCATGGGTCATAAAAGTAGGCAAGAATAACCTCTAGGTATCATATTTGAAGTCTAGATACTTGGTGGGACTCCCTTTCCCAGTGAGGGAGAAGAACCCTTCCTTAGCTGCCTGGGGGCCTAAGACTGCAGGGACCAGGAGCTTGGACCCTACATACTAGTCTAGGGCCTACATCTCATTCTGAGTAGACATCTCATGTTCTGTGTGTCGGCTCTCCAGCTGTAGCTCACAGCCATGGGCTCCAGCAGACAGATTTCTCGGAACTGCAATTCCAGGAAACTTGAAATGCAAATGTACCCCTGGCTGCAAGGGCATGTATGAGAAAAAGGAGCATGTTGTTCTCAGGCACGAGAATGGCTCAGCGGCTGGGAGATGGTGTGCCAGGGATGGCATGAGGGGGTAGGGTAAACAGGATGCCAGGGGTTAGCGAGGGCTGTGGCCAAATGGCTGTGCTGGCAGGGACACACTGGGTCCTGGAAACTGGGCAAGGGAATGGAGGCCAGACAAGATGGCATTCATTTATTCACTCAGAAAATGTTTACCAAGGACTTTGTATCCACCAAACACTCTTCTTAGCCCTGGAAATACAGCAGGAAATGGGACAGAGGCACTCACCCCTCATGGAGCTCATGGGCTGGCTGCAGTCTCATGTGGCCACACAGCGGCCTTGGGGCAGCGAGGCTGTGGCGTTACTCTGTACTCATTCTTCCCTTGACACTGAGCATGCCAAGCCCACTTTTGTTTCCACACTTGGGCTGGGCACTCTGCCTAGAATTTCCTCAGTCTTTGATTTGCAAATGCATATTCATTTTAGGGTCCCAGCTTTATTTAATGTTCCCCAGGAAGCTCCAGCTGCCTCTCTTTTTTCAGTCCATCTACCTTTGCTTTCCTCATGGAACTGTTTTTTTCTGTTTGTCATTGAAGCCATAATATACTTCTTGGGGTGGGGCAAGACTGAGACCTATTCATTTTTGCAGCC
Organism: Octomys mimax; assembly: GCA_002564305.1. Lineage (NCBI taxonomy): Eukaryota > Metazoa > Chordata > Mammalia > Rodentia > Octodontidae > Octomys > Octomys mimax. The sequence goes on along the minus strand of NDGM010955285.1, from coordinate 146 downwards.
TTGGTTTCTATGTTGAACTGGCCACCATGGGACTCAATAAATTTTTATGTATTGAATCACAGAAAATGGACCTACTGGGGGCTGGGGAGATGGCTCAGTAGAATAAGCGCTTCCCTAGCAAGCGCGAGGGCCTGAGTTCAATCCCC
>NDGM010955283.1:0-14553 GCA_002564305.1 Octomys mimax | reverse complement strand
CAGAGGGCTGGCCTTGGGGAAGAAGGTGGCAGGAAAGACACTGGCCAAGATGGCCAAGATGGATGAGCCAGCAGACAGGGGAAACGGAAAGGCCTTGGGTCCCTGCCTCCCAAATGCATCTCTGTTATCCATCAAGCATCTCTGAAAGGTACAATTTAGACTCTATTATGATGCTGGGCCTCTGGAGGCTGGGACTAGCTGTGAGCTTAGAGGGTACTAGGAACAGATGTCCACATCAGAGCACAGTGGCTGGCCATGGCTTGGCCTTAACAAGCCTGGCCCCTGCTCAGGGAACTGCCCTAGAACAGCTAAGGGCAGAGGCCACAGTGTCCCCTGTGCTGAGTACAGAGCTGAAAGACCAGAGGTGCATGTTCTCTGGTCAGATGCTTGGCCTGGGTAGAAGTATCCCTGTGCTCAGACCCTAAAGACCAAGGCCACGTGGTCCTTGAGAGACCTGAGCCTTCTCATCCCCCACACCCGCCCTGTTCCATCTGTCTCCATCACAGGCCACTGAAACAGGATCTCCAGACTCCATGACCTTCACGGTCCTGGCTCTGTGAAGAAGGGAGAGCTGTGCAGCCAGGATCCTGAGCCGGCTGGGACCTTGCAAGGCCTCTTACCAAGTCGCAGGGACCAAGCACCTATGTGACATAACAGACCACTGCCTGTGATGAGGAAGTGGGTGCGGTCTGGACTGAAGTTTGCCCCCATGCCTGGGTTTCCCTGTCCCCTGAAGGCGAGAATGGGTCTGCACACTGCCCTCTGCTCCCTCCAAACCTGTCCTGTCCCACAGTCTTCTGAGAAAAGTAAGGTGATCAAGTGAGGGCTGGACAGCCTGTGATACCCACACCTCCTTCCATTCTGTTTGGACTGTGGGCAAAGCATGATGGAGAACAGCTGAGCCCCATGGTTAGGGCCAGGGAGGCTGGGGGCAAATCTGTCCTGCCCCACCCTCCTGCTTTGGGACCAGAGCAGGTCTCTGTGCCTGGTTTCCTCATCCATTCAACTGGTGGGCTGGCCCTGGCAGAGAAGACACTCCCAAACCTATTCCTTTATACCACTTGCCTTGTTATCTTTTGCATTACTTGGGATTGAACCCAAGGACAGTCTACCACTAAGCTACATTATAGTCTTTTTTACTTTATATTCTGAGATAAGGCCTCATTGTGTTGCCTAGGCTGGCCTTGAACTTGTGATCCTCCTGCCTCTGCCTACCAAGTAGCTGGGATTACAGGTATGAACCACCACAGCCTGCTTTAGACTTTTTTTTTGAAGTTGAGCAGCACAGTAGTTGGTGGTAAACACTGTATTGACAGAAGCAGTGTTTTGGGGTCATGATTTTTGGTTTGTGTTTTTGAGACAGAGTCTGAGGATGTAGTTCAGGCCATCTTTGAACTCACTGTGTAGCCCAGGCTGGCCTCAAATGTTCAGTAATACTCCTGCCTTGGTCTCCTAAGTACTAGGATTACAGATTTGTGCCATCATGCCTGACTGGGTCACGATTTTACACAGGGTAGTTAGGGAAGGCCTCACTGAAGGCAGGGAGGCAGTGAGTGTGTGGACCTGAGATGAGCTCCAAGCAGAGCAGAGGGAACAGCATGTGCAAGGGCCCTAGAGTAGCAGGTATGCCTGGCTACTGCAATGAGGAAGGAGTACAGTAGGTCCCATGGGGCCTTGACGGCTACCATATGGTTGTAGAGGGCTCTGGGCAGAGGAGTAATATGAAGAATTTACCAGGTGACTCTGGATGCCCAGGAAGGGATGCAGGGCTACAGAATGTGTCAAAAGGCTCAGGAATGGAGATGAGAGAGCCAAGAAGTCCTGCCAGGGCCAGCGGGAAGCCAAGGGCTCAGACAGGTATCACCAGGGACACAAAGTCAACAGCCAAATCCTGAAGCCAGGTATGGAGCAATTTCCCACCCATCACAGAACCCAGAGCCAGGGAAGGTGCTCTGCACCTGCAGGGGTTGGGTGGGTGGGACAGGCAGTTGTCCTGAGCCCTGGGCCAGTGAGCACCAGCAAGAGGGCCCTGAATTTCCTAGCTCCCTGACCACTGCTGTCCTCGAGAGGCACCTCACCCTCCACTGCAGGAGCTGCTGGGTGCCAGCTCACTTGGCTCCAGTCTGGGTGGTACTGGCTGGTACTCAAGCTGCCCTGGGTCTACCTCACAAACCTTAGGTCACTGGGGCTGATGTGAGGTACATGCATTGGCCTGGGCAAATCCAGGGCTCTAGGAGGCATTGGAGCTGCTGAGCCATGGGAAAACAAGAGGAGCTGAGAGCACAGGAACAGTCCTTTCTGTCTTCAGATGTTACTAACACCATGCCACATTAGACCCATACAGGTCACAGGCCCCACCCTTAAGCACCTGCCATTTAGTCAGGGGTATTAAAAACCAGTTATCCATCAACAGACCCACTGCCCATGGACAGTCCCAATCTAGTGGTGGCCAAGACTCTGGCTTGTGTCCCAGATAGGCTGGTTTCCTCCTCAATAATTTTCAAGCAGCCTTGAGTAAATGAATGTCACCCAACTGTAGTTTTTGTGTCTGTTACATGGACTGAGGGGGCACCAGGTTCATTTTGCTGGAGGGTTAAATGATATACATATTCAGACAGCTCTAAGCATGGGCTGGTTATGGTTTAAACAACCATCCCACAAAAATGGGATCCCAGGGGCCAATATACACTGGATGCTCAGTAAAGATCTGGTGGCTGGATGAACAGACAGATGCAGGGATGGGCAGGTGTTTGGGTGGGTGGATGGAAGATTGGTGGACAGGTAGGTAGACAGTAGACGGATAGGTGGGAAGGCAGATGGATAAAGGTTGGATAGGTAGTTGGGTGGGTGGATACATGGATAGACCAATGGACAGTCTGATGCAAGGATGAGTAGGTGGACAAAGCAGGGGAAGCTCTATCTGGGGCATCTGTAAGACCTAGCAGAGGAGCAGACATTTGAACTGTGTTCTAAAGGATGAAGAGTAGTTTGCTGGGCAAAGAGAAGCCCAGAAATAGAGAAGGACAGAGAAAGGAGAGTGATGTGGCAATGCTGACAAATGGAGGCACTGTTATCATGCTATGACAGTGAGGTCCCCATGGACTCATTCAGTGGCTCCAGGTTCCCCTCCCAACTCCAGGGCTGCCCTCTCAGGCTTCAGTCCCAGAGACCATTGTGTCCCATAACCAAAGGTTCCTGGCCCCACTTGTATAACAACAGACCTCTGTCAGCTACATGACGATGCCTTCTCTACTGAGGCTGGAAGATATTTTCTTTTAATTGATTGTGGTTTTGCCACTATGAACAATAAAATAATATGAGAAAAATCTATGCTGTAATTTTTCTATTTGTGAAAACTGAAATTACACCTTGCAGATAATTCCCTCAGAGTGGAGACATTTCCCTCCCTCTTTTGTCTCATTTCTTTAAATGCAACAAAGCTGATGCATGTGTGTGTGTGTGTGTGTGTGTGTGTGTAGTATATATGTTGTTTTGTATATGTTCTGTTTTGTTTTTTTCTGGAATCACTGGAAGTTTCATGGTTTTGCAGGTGAGAATTCTACCATGGAACCACCAATGCCTATAGTTTCATGGTTTGGGAAGGGAGCAAGGTGCTGAATAGTTTCCCACATATCATAGAACATCAAGCTAAGAAGGGTGCCTATGATACAAAGCAATTTCTGTAAATACATGAAAAGGCACCTCTCTTGACACTTCCATCTTCTGTCTGTGAAATGTACGAGTTACAAACAGGCAGTGGTGTTCCACCACCAGACTATGAAGCCCTGCGCTCTCCACTGCCCATCAGTGACGACACTGGCAGCTCCCTTCTGGCAGGTTCCAGTGATGCCCCTTTTCTGAGCTCACTGGCTTTCCAGAAGAAAGCTTTGCCTTTAGACCCTGGGCCTGTGCCAGAGAGTGATGTGTGTTCCCTGTTCCATTGAGAAACTGTGGCTCTGAGTCCATAAAACATGTTCTAAATCCACCCCATCAACACTGACCAGCACCTCTGGGATAAGCCTAAAGATAGGCTGAGAGGTGGAGTCTTGGCAGGATTAGCTCAAACTCAGCCTGGCAGGCACTCAGTTCACCTCCCCAAGGTGCACAATCCCAGTATGGGCAGGGCTTTACTTCTGATAATGTTTGATATCGAGGCAGGAAGAGCTGAGTGCCACTGGAGTCTGACCTCAGCCGTAAGCAAACCTGCGCCTCTGGCCAGCAGGTGGGCACATCAAACTTCTGGGCCTTTGTTCCTGACTCATCCTCATTGTACCTGTCTTGTGGTCTTGCAGGTGTCAAGGCTGTACATCAGGTGACACTGGGCTCCCCCAGCCATCCACCATGGTGGTGGCACACCCCACTGCCACTGCTACTGCCACACCCACTGCAACTGTCACAGCCACTGTCATGATGACCACGGCCACCATGGACCTACGGGACTGGCTGTTCCTCTGCTATGGGCTCATTGCTTTCCTGACAGAGGTCATTGACAGCACCACATGCCCCTCTGTGTGCCGCTGTGACAACGGCTTCATCTATTGCAATGACCGGGGGCTCACCTCCATTCCCTCAGACATCCCCGATGATGCCACGACCCTATACCTGCAGAACAACCAGATCAACAATGCCGGCATCCCCCAAGACCTCAAGACCAAGGTCAATGTGCAGGTCATCTACCTGTATGAGAACGACCTGGATGAGTTCCCCATCAACTTGCCACGCTCCCTGCGGGAGCTGCACCTTCAGGACAACAATGTACGCACCATCGCCAGGGATTCACTGGCCCGCATCCCACTGCTGGAGAAGCTGCACCTGGATGACAACTCCGTGTCCACTGTGAGCATCGAAGAGGATGCCTTTGCTGACAGCAAACAGCTCAAGCTGCTCTTCCTGAGCCGCAACCACCTAAGCAGCATCCCCCCAGGGCTGCCGCACACACTGGAGGAGCTGCGGCTGGATGACAATCGCATCTCCACCATCCCCCTGCATGCCTTCAAGGGACTGCACAGCCTGCGGCGCCTAGTGCTGGACGGCAATCTGCTGGCCAACCAGCGCATTGCTGATGACACCTTCAGCCGCCTGCAGAATCTCACAGAGCTCTCGCTGGTGCGCAACTCTCTGGCTGCCCCACCCCTCAACCTGCCCAGTGCCCACCTACAGAAGCTGTACCTGCAAGACAATGTCATCAGCCACATCCCTTATAACACACTGGCCAAGATGCGCGAGCTGGAGCGCTTGGATCTGTCCAACAACAACCTCACCACGCTGCCCCGTGGCCTATTTGACGACCTGGGCAACCTGGCACAGCTGCTGCTCAGGAACAACCCCTGGTTCTGTGGCTGCAACCTCATGTGGCTGCGGGACTGGGTGAAGGCCCGGGCAGCTGTGGTTAATGTGCGCGGCCTTATGTGCCAGGGCCCTGAGAAGGTCCGAGGTATGGCCATCAAGGACATCACCAGTGAGATGGATGAGTGCTTTGAGACAGGGTCGCAGGGTAGTGCAGCCAATGCAGCTGCCAAGACCACAGCCAGCAACCACGCCTCAGCCACCACGCCCCAGGGCTCACTGTTCACCCTCAAAGCCAAGAGACCTGGGCTGCGCCTCCCTGACTCCAACATCGACTACCCCATGGCCACAGGCGATGGCGCCAAGACCCTGGTCATCCAGGTGAAGCCCCTGACAGCAGATTCCATCCGCATCACATGGAAGGCAACGCTCCCTGCCTCCTCCTTCCGGCTCAGCTGGCTACGCCTAGGCCACAGCCCTGCAGTGGGCTCCATCACAGAGACCCTGGTTCAGGGGGACAAGACAGAGTACCTGCTCACCGCCCTGGAACCCAAGTCCACCTACATCATCTGCATGGTCACCATGGAGACTGGCAACACCTATGTGGCCGATGAGACACCTGTGTGTGCCAAGGCAGAGACGGCTGACAGCTATGGCCCTACCACTACACTCAACCAGGAACAGAATGCTGGTCCCATAGTGGGACTGCCCCTGGCAGGCATCATCGGTGGTGCTGTGGCTCTCGTCTTCCTTTTCCTGGTCCTGGGGGCTATCTGCTGGTATGTACACAGGGCTGGTGAGCTGCTGACCCGGGAGAGGGCCTATAACCGGGGCAGCAGGAAGAAGGATGATTATATAGAATCGGGGACCAAGAAAGATAACTCTATCCTGGAGATCCGTGGCCCTGGGCTGCAGATGCTGCCCATCAACCCATACCGCGCCAAAGAGGAGTATGTGGTCCACACCATCTTCCCCTCCAACGGCAGCAGCCTCTGCAAAGGCACACATACCATCGGCTATGGTACCACGCGGGGCTACCGGGACGGGGGCATCCCTGACATTGACTATTCATACACATGATGCCAGCCCACTGAACCCCAGCCCTGGCTGCCATCAGGAGTGGTGCCCAGCTCTGCCCAGCCCACTGCCATCCCAGAGAGCAAGGAAGAGAAACTAATTTCATAACTCCCCCAGCAGAAAGCAAAGTTTAGGAAAAGTTGATGATTTTCTAGAACATACCAGTGGGAGGGGAAAAAACCACATATTTTTAAATGTTTTAAAAGGAAAGGGAATCTGACATTGTTGGAGACATAATTTATCCCAAATTATGCCAACTGGGGAGGGAAGAACAAAAATAATACCGAAGGAAGGGTTGGGTTGGGGATTTTTTTTCCTGAACTGGGAAGATACTACCTGTACAACGTCTATGTACACCTTGCTCTGTTTGGGGCTGTCACAAAAGAACTGTCAAAGAGAAGCCACTGACATGCAGGTCGCCCTCAGCATCCTGCTACCAGCTGCTCACAGGCAACAATGCTATGGAAGGTTTTCAGGCACCTCACAAAAGGAGAGGGGCAAAGAAAAGATCTTTTGCTCTGGAGATATTGTCCTGAAATCTCTTCCCTCGTTCTTTCCATGCCATTTCCCTGACAGATTTGCAGAAAGAGAAAGTCTTTCTTTCACTGCAGGCCTGGAACAATTAATATAGTCAATTAAAGAGAAACAAAATCGAACTTTTTTCTTCCTCTGCTGAGCGCGCTCCACTTCCGCGCACCTTCCTCCGTAGAAGCCCCGATGGAAGCTGTAGCTTTCCCTGCCACGTGGAGGTGCGTCTGTCTGCCCGTCTGTTTCTGTGTCCTGTCTCTCAGTGCAGATGGGTAGATAGAGCCGCGTATACCATCTTTACAGCACTTCTTGGGTCAGTTCTTAGCATTTCCTAAGACAATAGAGTTGCAAAAAAAAAAAAAAATGTTGCTTTCTCCTAGAAATCATTGAGTAAGTAGCCCATATATCAGGGTTGGGCATGAGGTGAAGGGTGGAGCTGTGGGTTGGGTTGGGGTGGTGTTGCTCTTGGGGGCAGAGGCCAGTATATCCCTTCTCACCAAGGTGGCTCAGAGAGGGCCAGAGCTGGGCCACTGTCCTTTCTGATGTAGAAAAAAGCTTTCTTTTGACACACAGGGCGCTCATTCTTCTCCTCCCCAACAGATGCAATCACCTCAGTAGGGTTTACTCGTGCTTCCTCCTGGATAGGCAATAGTGCAGGGACTTTTTTATATCCATATATATGTATCAGCTGATTAGACCTTTTGGTTTCCGTGGCTGCTCAAACAAAGCCCAGAAAAAGACAATTTTCAGAAACTTCTTAGGAGACATCAACCCTCACATACACACACCAGTATAGAAAACAGCCATGCCGGCTTCTGAGAGGAAAACCAGATCTCTTTCTAAAAATGCCAGCCTCCAAAAGGGTTCCAGCTGGGGCCCTTAGAAGAGCTAAGATTTTATTTTTTCCCTCTGGAATCAATGTCACTATCATTTATCAACTGACAGTGCAGTGTGGTGAGCCATGAGATTAAAATGATGATGAAATAATGACAGCAGATCAGGAACAGAGTGAAGCCTGGTGCCTGGGGTTCCGAAGGCTGCTGCGTCCTGTACTCGCGGAGCTGAGGTCACCATCTGTCAGTGTGTCTCTTGCCCCACACCAGGAAAAGACAACATCAAAGCAGAGGCACTGCTCCAAGGGCAGGAGGATGAGAAGGTCTGTTCCTGGCAGTGGCATTTTCAAAAAGCCTCTGCCACTTGGACCAAAGCAAAGGCAGGAAGAAGAGGCCGGGCAGCGATCACAGGGCTGCCTGCAATGTGCCCAAGCGCAGTCCGCCTGTTGGACATTCAAAGATCCAACTGGCCCTTCAGCAAAGAGGTGGGTTGAAAGTAATGTTCCCGCTGCTGCTTGAGAGAAGTGGAGGGAGGCACAGGCTCCTATTGTAGCCCAGGGATGGTCATCACCAAAGGGGACCCCAGCTCTCCAGGTCCAGGCATGGCCACAGGGCACAGACACTGTTCATTCCAAATGACCTTTCGCCCTTCTTTTTCCTGGATCATTTTCCCACACAATGAAGTCCAGAGTGAAACCTTCCTAAGCCTTAATTTCAGGTCTGTGTCAACATGTCCCTCCCTGCCCATCAACTGCCCTAGCTGCAGCCCCATCCCTGGTAGCTCAGGAAGGAACAGGGGGGACATGACACATACCAGGGAGACCTGGCAAGAGGAGTAGTGTGATGTGGGGGCATGGCTAGTGAACTGAAGTTCTGGTTCTCTGCTATTTCTGAAGTGAGGTCCCCTCCCTTGAGGATGCCACTCTGGCCTTCTCCAGGTTCCAGAAAGTCAGCCTAGCCTTTCTTCTACCCCAAGGCATCTTGCCTACTTCTGCCAGCATGCTCCATCCTGCAGCTCTCCTGTATCCCCATTCTCCTTTCCTGCTCCAATGAAAGTTAAGCCATCCTTTTGGTAGCAAGGAAGAAATTTAGGGACATCTGGTAACCTGGACCCTGACAGTGGCTGGGTGGTATACTTTCCGGCCCTGTCACACAGCAGGCTCAGGCCCGGAAGAGCCTGCCAACTGCCCAGGCACAGTGCCCAGGATGAGGACCGGATCGGTCCCCTGCATGAGTTTCTTGCACTAATAGGGCTCAACCCAGATTGGTCAGGACTGGGGATCCAAGGCCCTGCCTGTTCCTCTGGGGCACCATCCCCCAGCAGGGATGCTAATGTTGGGGAAGGTAAGCACTCCAGCCAGGAGTTCCTCTGAAAGCCCTTCTTGTCTTTTCTGCCCTTTTGGCATCCAGACATTTTCCAGTGTTCTTGAGAGCAAATCCCCAAATCTGCTTCATGGTGGCACCTAAGCCTGGTCACCTTTGAAACCCCATCCCCTTCTGGTCCAGCTCCTCCAAGCTGGCCTCTTAACACAAGATGGAGGAGGTTGAGGGGACCCAGTCTCCCCACCCCTTAAAAGTGTTCAGAGCCACCAGCCCAGCAATGACACCTCCAGGGACTAGTAAAACCTCCCTCTGTGTGTGACTATACTCCACACTCCCCCTTGAAAGTCTGCCACCAACCCAACCCTCAGTCTCTAACCAGCCAGAACAACCTCATCACCCTGAGTGCTGATGAGTGTATTTTGTGGCATTTAAGGCAAGTAAAGTTAAAAAAAAAAAAAGGCCCACGACACTTCTTTGGTTAAGTGGTTTACCCTTCGTGGTAATTAGATGTAGCGACTGGAATCTCTTCTCTATTACATGGCAATTTTCCTTTAAATTTCCTCTTTAAAAAAAAAGGAAAGAAAGAAAGAAAAGGCAAAAAAGGAGAGAGAAGGCAGCAGGGCCATGTGTCATTTGCATTTTGCGAATGAGGCCTCTTGTAAGCTCAGCTCAGGCGTGGGGCCCAACGTATGGAATGCTTAAGAGATTACTAAGAATAAAATCTATTAATTAGTCATACTCAATTCTGCAGACATGATGTGCATCAAAAGCTCCTTTTCTTCCCTTTTCTGCTTCCCCCTTCGTGCAGAAGCCTCCATCTTCACTAAATGGGCTCCATTTCCTGGCTGGCCTCCATGGTAACAAGGCGCCCACCCCTAGGGCCCAGAGAGGGGCTGAGGGTAAAAGCCGAGGCACTGCTTTTCCTCTGCTCTGGCTGATGCTGGCAGGGGAGGTGGCAGTCCCTGGGAAGACAGTAGTGGCTGGGAGGGTCCGGCCTTCCTTCCTGGAAGCCCGTTATCCACCCAGAGACTCCCATCCCCTTTCTACAGGCACCATCTTTCCAACAAGAGGTGAGAGGGAGTCAGGAAGTATGTCTGGCTGTCTAGCAAACACAAGGCCTCTGTTTCACCTTCTGGAAACGGGTGCCCTGGGGTGGGCTCTAGATGCACCTTTTAAAAAGCTGTGTGCTAAAATAAAATAAAATAAAATAAAAAGCTGGGTGCTTCAGTGGGCAAGTGGGACCTCCCCTCCTGATTCTGGAGGGTTCCAGCTGGTACAGAGCTGGTGAGGAAATCCCCACAGGGCTTGAGGGTCACCCAGCCAAAGTCTGAGCCTCCTCCACCACCAGCCAGAAGGGAAAGAATAATAGTCTGAGGCACACTCAGGACACCATCCCACCCACCCCCCAAGTGGCAGCTCAGGTCCGAAAGCTAACCCACTCCAGAAATCTGCTTCCTGCTGAGTGTGCCAGGGAGGAAGATGGGGCTTCTGAGCCTCTGGCTTATGAAAAATACAACAAGAAAAATTGTATGCAGCAGATTAGGAGCAATGGGGCTGCAAGGGAACCAGGGTAGGAAGGTAGGGCTCAGCACAGTGTAGTGAGTGGCCTGTGCCCCTAAGGGCCAGACCATGCAGTCAAGAGCCAGGTGGAAGCCACATCCAGGGTGACCTGCAGGAGCCCCATGTACTATGTGCCTTAATCGTGCTGAAATCAGCACAGGTAAAGGTGGCTGATGCTGTGTGTGCTGGACGGGTGCCAGGGTAAGCACTAACAAGCAATTCACAGGCCTTCCAAAATGCAGACAGAGGAGGCATTTCTTTCTTAAGAAGGGATAAAAAGGCTCAAAAATGCAAATCATTACCATTTACAACCAAGTGAGTCTACTAAATTGATTAGGACAGATTAAACTGCTCTGAGGTGAAGGGAAGGGGAGTTCTGTTGACCTGCGAAGCTGCCCCAAGAGGCTGTCCATACAGCAGGGATTTTTCAGACCCTGAATGGGATTGGGGCACCTGTCCTGCTTCTTGCCCTGGGGAGCAGGGGTCTCTGAAGGCTGACATCCAAGAGGGCTAGCGCTCTGGGCCTGAGCCCTGCTGGGGGTGGGGCAGTCTGCTCCAGCCAGGGGCCTAGTGCCCAGGCCTCTGGTAGGGAATGGCTGCTGTGGCCCACAGAAGTCATCAGACACTGTTTTAGCCTCCAGGCAGAGACTCTGGTCCTGCCCTCCAGATTCTATCTGCCTCTAGGGGTGACAAGCCACATCACCTAGCTGCTGTGGTGGCAAACCTATGGCACACATGCCATGGCTGGCTGTTCATTAACTGAAACCTCTAAGAGGTTCGCCATCACTAATAGAGTATGATACCTGTTGTGAGATCAGCTCCTTGTGGCCAGTGAGAAGCTGAGCCCAATGATGAAATTGTAGGCAGTGAAGAGAAACCCTGGGCCATCAAAGGAAGCAGGCACTGAGATCCCCATTACTGGGAGCATCTAAGCACTAGGTGTGGATATGGCAGATACCTTCCAGCCTAAGATGAGGTCTGGTTCTTTGACTAAAAGATCCTGGTTCTCACCTTTGCTTTCTTTCCACCCCACCCCACCCCCACCCAGGGGAGGAGGTAAAGCCACAGGCCACCCCTTCACCAGGGTGAACTCCATAGGGGTAAGGAGGGGGCTAGCAGGAGTGGGCTACTGCCTGGCAGCGCCACACCCCAGGCTGCCTTCTGGGCCTGTTTTCCCAAGCCTGGTCTGGCCACAGACATAACTGAACTCATGGCACAACACCAGCAATCCTTCCATTATGGCCAGCTGACGGTGCCTGGGGCAATGTTCACTGCATGGTTTTGAAGCATTTACCAATCCTTTTGAGATGTTCCAAGTAGTTGCCTGAAATATCTACATTGGCTTCTTTTTAAAAACTGACAAAAAGATTCCTTTTGCTCCCTACCCCATATCTGCTGTCACCCCTCACTTGGCTTTTTAATATATGGAGTTTCTCTGCTTTGGGAAATCTGTTGTTCCTATCTTATGTTGGAGGGCAATGTGACCATAGACCTCTGTGCTACAGGGGCAGGCTCCTGCCACTCCCCCTTTCCCCTGGGGACACCACACCCTGGGCTCCATGACGCCATACTGCTGTCCCCCACCCCTTGTCACTGAAGTGCCCAGAGGAGGCACTGGGGGAACTGCGCGCCTAGTTCCTGGGCTAACCCCCCACTTCTATCAGGCCAACTCCCAAGGCACCCACCCTAAAGAGTCCTTGTAGGAAGACCTTTACTGCCACCAGCACTAAATCTCTTTTATGGTCACTGAAGGGTGGTCACTCAGAAGGAACACACAGATCCCCACACCCATGGGCCCCACACAGTAGACACCTGTCTTGCCAGGATCACTGAGGCCCAGCACAGCACCTGTCACACACAGGTGCAGTCTTTCCTTCCCCAACTGAATAAACCACCACCTCTACTCATCCTCATCCTCGCCAACTGCCTTCTGCCCACTGGGCTCCATGCAAATGGCCTGAGTGGTGGCAACCAGCAGCCTCTCATCCTATACCTGCCAGGTTGGTGGCCGGCAAAGAGGGGGCTGTCTGGGCACTTTGCCCTCTCGAAAGCATCCAGCTCTGCTTATTCCCACTGTGAACCTGATAGGGAGGTGCCGATCGGGTGAGATCCCGCAACCTGGCCTCAGTGAAAATGCGTGCCTCAGTTTCTTCTAAGTCTTGCCTCCAGTGGGTACAGGGAGCCAGAGAACTGGAGGACAGCCTCAGAGGCCAAAAAGGAGGAGGATCCTGGGTGACAGGCACCTTGCCTGATGTGCCACCAACAGGCCGCACACCTGAGCCACTTGGAAGAGCTTATCAGCCCCCTCCTCAGGCGAAGCAAACACACCGTGAACTGACAATCAACGTGGCAGTGCTTCAGGCCACCCCTCCAGCAGCAGTTGCATTGCTGAAGGTTCTGGGCATGGAGAAGAAAGACATACACGTCCGTCCCTGGGAGTAGCCTTAGATTCCCCTAACGCAGCACCATCACCTGCCAGCAGCCTCAGCTGAGAAGCCCACCTGGCATCCAGGACAGAGTGCGGGGATGAGGGCCTTGTGTCTTCCATCTCACAGAGGGAGGCAGAGTGCTGTGGGGAGAAAGTCACAGGCCCGATGTTGGAGCCTTCTCTCTCACTTGAGAGGGAAAAGCCAGGAGATATCAGGATCAAACTGGAGGAGAAGCTGGGCAGGCTGGCCCGGGGCAGTGTGCTATGTGAGTCTGCTGACTAGGGCCAGCAGGCAAGTGTGAGTGGGGAGCCCAAGGGTGAACAGCCCCTAGGAGGACTCAGGCCCCAAAACCGCTGCAGAGTAAATGTTCCACTGGCCACCAGCCAGAATTCCCTCCCAGATGTTCCAAGGCAATTTGGAGCCATTTGGTCTCATGTATCCTGGGGTACATGATCAGTGTGACCCCTCTTCCCAACAATCTGAGGGGGAGGACAAGGCAGTGCATAGTCCTTGGCCAGACCTTAGCAAATGGAGTGTTCTGCTGTACCAGGTGAGACACCGGCTCAGCTAATGGCACTGGGCATGGGGGGACAGGTCTGGTCTCTCAAGCCCGTGGCCAAATGCCTCTTCTCTCCAAGGGGCTCCTGCCCCAGCACCCCCCAGGTCCTCAAGCCCAGCAGCTGTCCCTGCCTATAGAACCAGGCCCACGGGCCCATGTGGCTGCAAGCTCCTTGTCTGTTTGGTTTTTCTCGGAAGGGCAAAGCAATCTGGGGAGGGGAGCTGAGTAATGGACCTCCCCCGCTGCTCCTGCTATCATCTGAGACCAGGCTGGCTGCTCTGGCCCGGCTCCTGGGGGCCAGCCAAGCCAGGCCTCATGCCCACCTGCCTCACTCCCAACCTCACCATCAGACTGGGGTTTTCAGAAAACCAAGACACATAAACACCCACCATGACAACAACACAAACCAAAGTGCACTGCAAACCGCCCTTTGGCCTCCTTCTTGTAGGTGCCTTGAAACTTCACTGTTGAGATGAATGTGATTAACTACTTGGTCCTATTTTCTGTTTTGTCTTTTTCATATAAAATGTCTAAGTCCACCTGCCTTGTCCTTTCTTGAAATAAATAGAAAAATTTAACTTTTACAGTTGTCTCGACTGCTGACTCTTCGCTTGGGGACCCCACACACTAGGAGCCAGGTATCTGTGTCACACAAGGTCTCAGCTATCTAGACTTCGGCCCTGGGGATAGCTCTGTTATTGGGGGCCACTGACACAGGGATGTTGGCCAGGCAAAGTGGATACTCTGGGGTTATCAATTCCCTAGGAACCATGTGGTGATACATGCCTACAATCCCACCTACTCAGGAGGCTGAGGCAGGAGAATTGGGAGTTTGATCCTGGCCTAGACAATTTACTGAGATCCTACCTTATAAAATTTTAAAAAGGCAGGGGCCGGGGAGATGGCTCAGTAGAATAAGCGCTTCCCTAGCAAGCGCGAGGGCCTGAGTTCAATCCCC
>NDGM010955252.1:0-11078 GCA_002564305.1 Octomys mimax | reverse complement strand
TAACTCTCAAGAGACATTTCCCCATTTTAGCCACAATGGTCTTACTTTTATTGCATGTGTGTGGTGGCAGATTTCTAAGAAAATCTTGTTTGGGACTGTAAAACTTGCCTTCAAACATAAAATTGATTGAACTCACTTCTTTCAGCAGAACTGATGAACTTGTATACATATCCCTTTCCCAGGGATGTTTGCAGTTATTGATGCTGAGTGTGGTTATTTATCATGGACAATATAGAACAACAAAATAATTCATAAATAAGTTTCCTGCTCCCATATGGTTCTGTATTGGGGCTAAAGGCTTCAGTTTTGTTCCTTAGCCATTTCTATCTGCATATTTCCGTGCCCACCTTCTTCTTTCTTTCCACTGTGGGAGATTGTTGAGCCAAGGTAGTCTTATGCCAGTTGTAAAGGAATTGGAGCCTGAAAGATTAGTTTTTGTTATTATATGTGAGGTTGATGAAAATCCACCTCAAGGTGGAGTTGACAAAACCCTACCTCAGGTTCTTGGAGTTTCAAGTTCAGGATGGGGGTGGGGAAGGGGACCAACCTCATCAGGCTTTTCATGTCTGTGAAGCATGGTAGCAAGATATATCACTGGGTTGAGGGATTGTCCTAGGTCTCAAGGGCCAATGGTGGGAATATTCACCAGGGCCAGTACTAGTACCTTCCAGGGCTGGGACACCTGCACAGTCTATAGCAGCCTGTCCATGGAAGGGGACAATAGTCCTCAAGATCATGCTTTGATACCAATTTAAGATACAGAATACAAAGTTCCATTGCAATATGAAAAAAAATCATATAAAACTCTATATGCAGACTAGTTCTCCCCACCCCCACCACTTCCCAAAAGAAAAGAGTGGAAGGAAATATATTGATGGCATCAAAATATAGTTTCCACTTCTTGTCTGTAGGATTACAAGTAATTTTTATTTTCTTATTTCTACTCCTCTAGATTTTCCAACATGATGAGTGTACATTATATTTCAATAAAAGAAGATATTTTTAAAAAATCCTCTGGGACAGTGGCTTTCCTGACTCCCTTGATCCCTATTCTAATGAGTCCCTTCGCATTCCTTCCCTCTACCAAGGAGAAAGCCTTCCTCATTAAGGTGCCCCATAGCCTCCCCTCACCTCACATCTGTTCAGAGAGATGTCTTAAGGAAATATCAAAGGGTGTGTGTGCGTGTGCGCGCGCGCGTGTGTGTGTGTGTGTGTGTGTATGCGCACAATTGTGTGAGTGAGACAGAGTAATCATTATATCAGGAAGGGAGAAACCCACCATAGAAATGCAAAGCAGAACAGTTGAAGAGAAAGTAAGAGTGAGCAATGAAGGAGTTCCGCCTTGACAAAGGTAACAATGAAGAATTAAAATCCCACCCCAGAAACTGTCAAAGGGCAGAGGATGACAGGAGAGCTGCATAATAGAGAAGCTCTCTTAAGAGGGAGTGGGACGTGACCTTCACCCTTCCCTGGCCTTGTTCAAACAGGAGAGGAGAGAGGATGCTAAAAGCCAGGGAAGGCCTGGGGAGCCCATCCTGGGACAAAGGACCAACCACTTGAGTTGGACCACATTAACCAGACTGGAGCTAGATGAAGGACCCGTAACTGCAGCAGTAGGGACTGTTGCTGATCTACAGAAGTCAAATGAGTGTGGTCTAACTCCCTCCTGAGCACACCTTGGCCTTAGAGACAAAGCTGGATTAAAGCCCCTCATTTTGTAGAAACTGATCCCCGAAGGGAAGATGTACCAGTTCTTGGAGTCTTGAGACAGGAGACCCAAGTGTAGGTGCACACTGCTAAGAGCTCAAGGCATCTGAGGAGAGCCTCCCCTTGTGGGTATTAGAAAGCAGGCCAGAGGAGCACATTTTGTTTTCACAAGTGATGGAGGGATCTACTGGCACTTAGTGCCCCAAAACTAGGACCACTGCATGTCCTTCTTTGCCTGGAGAATACACCTTCTTTGCCACGACAGAATGTGCCTGCCCGGTGTGGTATGACCCTCAACGGAGAAGGAGCTGGAGATTGGTTCCAGGATGGACTGTCTCTTGCTGTGTCTCTGCTCTTTAACACGATGTAGAAAGGCTCACGTTGTACATCCCTTGGTGTCCAGGCCTGGCAAAGCCAGGTGAGAGCTCGCCCTTCTTAAAAGACTACTGGAAATGCAACAGGCTAAATGTGAGGGTTCCAGGAAAATGGGAACCCCACATCCCTATAATGGGTACAGATGGAAACCTCCACCTCATACCCTTCTGTGGCTACAGTCTTCTCTAATAAATGTTCCTAAAGTGTGGCCTGGGCTGGTATGGAGGAGCCTGTGGGCAGGCCCTGGGTGGCAGCTAGCAGCCTCACTTCTTTTCTTTCCAGGTGTTTGGGAGTGGCTTTATTCTGGCATTGCTTCTGTTACATTCTAATTAGGGAGGCTGCATAGCAGCTCTGGGGGGGTCCCTGAGTAACTCAGATCTGCAGTCCCAACGATGAGTGGCCTAAGTAAGACAACTTTGTTTCTGCTTTTGGGAATCTGCCTCTTGGGGAAGATGTGCAAGAGGTCAGGACAGATTGGAGGGGTAGAAAAGCCAAGACTGTCCTGCAGGACAGAGGCTGCTCTTGGCTGATCGCCATTCCTCTGTGTAGACCCGTGGGCACAGAGGATCGAGAAGTGGAGCCCATTCCTCTCCTCATCCCCGTTCTAGATCGTGAGAAGTGGGGGCACTGTCTTCAGTGCCCACCTCATATGTGTCCAGTACTGTGTCAAGACCTTGGGGTGCCTCACTGCCTTCCACCTTAACACTCCCTGAGAGGTAAAACTGTCAAACAGAACCTCGAGGAAGTGACTTGGCCTTGGCCACAGTGTCAGATGTGGAGAGCTTCTGGATGTCCAAGCCTTCATCCTAAGCCTGTGATGGCCGCAGTCAGCCTGGCAGCTAGGAGCTTGGACTGTGGAACTAGAAGGCTTGGGTGTCAAGCCTTTTCTGCCACTCATTACCAGTATGAACTTCAGGCAGGTAATCAACTCCTCAGATTATGCCATCTGGAAAATAAGGCTAACCATAGTACCTATCTCCTGGGGTTGGCTAAGGAGTCATACTCTGGAATATGTGTGAAGCATTTAAAACATTGTCTAGCAAATACCTAACTTTGCATAACTATTATCTGATGCAATAATCTCTGGCCATTAGCAAGCCTGGTATTGCCCTGAGAGGAAGCATAGTTAGGTATTATGCATTGGGGGTGCATCACCATTCAATTTGACTGGCTCAGGAGCCACCAGGGGCCCTCCGAGGCTGGCTGGTTGGATCATGTTGGCATGGGCTTCAGTGCTACCTGTGGCCTGGCCCCTTCCTCTCTGGTCCTGCTCCCTTGCTGTGTTCCCCAGCCTCTGTACACTGGATAGTTTCTGCCTTGATGTCTCTTCTTTGGAGCCCGTTGATCAGGGACTGAAACCATAGCTAAATAAACTATTTCCTCCTCCATATTGTGAGTCTCAAATATTTGCTCCGAGTGACAAAAGGCTGACCAATCCAAGGGGCCCGTGTAGTCCCAGGCCAAGGCAGGCCTGATGGGAAATTCCAAAGAAACAGGACCTCAGCCCCAGCCATTTGCAGTCTTCCTGGGAAACGGAAGGCCCTGGACTTGTATAGATACAGAGTATGTGTTTTGAGCCAAGACCACATGAGCTCTGTGTGAGTGCTGCAGGGCTGTGCTGTGATGGCTTCATCACACTATGGAGCCATCTTTCCAGAGCCAGCTGCCAGGAGGAGAAGCACTGTGATAAGGGAATAGAGGGTCAGTGGGCTAGGGCTTAGCAGGGGGGAGTAGAATGGCGAAGCCAAGAGCCCAGAGCCTAGGGAGGCCCACCCTACAACCCTTGGGTTCCCAGGGGCTGCTGACCCTGACTGCTACATGGCCACAGCTTTCTACCCTAGCCCTGGAATCCTCTACTGCCTCACCCATAGAGACGACCAGATCAGATCAGGGGCATGTGATCACCCCATTCGCTAGCCTTCCTTCCAGGTTTTTCAAAATGCCTCCTTCCCCCGGCCCTCACCTCCTTGTCCAGAACCTACAGGAAACTCACTTGACAGCAAGCACAAAGACCTATGCGCTTGGTGTATCTGACTGGAGCCTGCAACATGGAGCAAGTCCAAGGAAGGGCTCGGAATTGACCAGAAGGCCAAGAGCCAGAGTGGAAAAGAATCCCTGGGATCTGCCCCCCTCGCAGCCCCGTTCCCTCTTCCCATGCATGCAGCGCACCTGTGACAGGGGCGTCTGAAAGAAGGACTCTAGATGTTGGCACCTGAGTGCATCAAAACCCCATCAAAGAGCAGGGATAATTTATGAGGAGGATTCTGAAGGAATGCAGGCAGAGAAAGGAGGTGCGGGGAGCACAAGCTGAACACACAAATATCTAAGACCGAGGCAGAGGCTCATATCTCGCCAAGTCCCAAGACATAGAATATTACAGATCACAGCTCGTGTGGTGCTCGTGTATTCCTGTAGCTCTGATACAATACAGTAAATGCATTGTGACAGTAGCTGAGTGGATTCTATGTGCCGAACAGATGTCTTCTAGCAGACGAGGTTTCTGTGACTGTATCGCATTGTGCTTTCATCAATTATACATCACTCCTCATTACAGAGGCAGGTGCTCATGAGGGGATGTGGTGGCTAAGTGAGAAACTTGGCCAGAGTAGGAGGCAGAGGCGAGTGGGGGAGCAAGGTGCACACTGGGTGCTGTGACCAACTCCCTCCCCCACGATCCCATGGTACTCCCTCAGTCTGCTACCTCCTCCGAGATCTTAATACCCCTTCCCCTACACTAAGTGAGTGAGGGCCATTTATTTTCACTTTTAAAACAACTATCACAAATAATCTCAAGTAGCATTGAATAATGAATCCTATTTCACATACCCATTGCCCCATCACCCAGATTAAACCACTGTCAAGCTCTGTCTATGTGGATTTCAACCCCCTACCCCTCTGTTGTGCTGAAAGATTTAAGAATGAATCGCAGGCCTCCAGTGATTTCATCCTGGAGAAACCGGTATGATGGAAATGCATCTATTTTCCTGTGTAACTATGTGATTGATATCACCACTTAAGCAATTAAAAACAGTTCCTTGCTGTTATCCAGTAGTCAGCCCCCCGGAGGGCCTCCTGGACGTTGCCCTGGGCCACTGCTGCTGCATGGGCCCCGCCGCTGTCCTTCCTTGCATCCCCTAGCCAGGTGCAACCGGAGCTCATGCTGACTACTGCCTCCACTTCGTTCTCCCTCTGTAGCAGACAGCAGGGTTGGCCCTGGGCAGTGAGTGCTGAAGACCCCTCTGACAGACACTTGGGTGGGACAGCGGGCAATGACAGGAGTACGTTAGGTGAGTCTGGACACTTCTTTCTGGTGTAAGCCAGGGCTTTCCCACATGGGGCATGCATGCCCTTGTGGTGCATGGACAAGCACTAAAATACAGTACTAAAATGCAGCTTAGCCTTTATTTTACTGAAAGAGAGCAAGTATATTAGGCCCTTTGTTTCATGGATATCATTGCTGCAGATGGGGCTGGACAAAAAAGTTGGACATTTAATATATATTTTGAGGCCTGGCAAGATAGCTCAGCAGACTAAGTGCCTGCTTAGGCAAGCACAGGGTCCATGGTTCGATCCCCAGCACCATGTGCTGTGCTGGTCCCATCCCTGGGCATGCTGAGCCAGCAACTGAGACCTAATATGGTGGCCCACGCAGGTAATCCCACTGCTAGGGAGGCTGAAAGCAGGAAAATCACTACAAGTCCAAGCTGTGTAGAAAGACTCTGTACCAAATACATAAAAAGATATATTTTGAGAAAAATATTGAAAAAATAATAATGCAAATGGGATGTGGAGAAGGCAAGGAAAAAAAAAGAATCCCCAGAGGGCTGCCAGACCTTGAATTTCGGAGCCATGTGTTGCAGAACCCATAGGAGATGTGAATTTCACTCCAGGCCCTGTTGCTGACCAGCTGGTGACCCTGGACCATTCACTTAACCGTGGGGTCCCCATTTTCTTTGCCTGTGTGATAGGGCGATGTCTGCCTGCTGTGACTGTCACACCTCATGGATGTCAGCTCAAAGGGAACAAAGGAAAAAGAAATCTTCTATAGAGGCGAGTTTTAAGATACACTGAGGACACCCCTGTTTTAGAGCTTCCGGCTCCTCATGCCATTCTCCCATTCCCGGGGGTTGCAACTCAGCGAGGACTCCGATTGCTCTCCATGCTACAGGCCGTTAAGCCTGGCCATTGTAATAAGCATCGATTATCATGATCAACATTATTATGTTTACCTAAGCTCCCCGGTGCATAGGCAAATGCAGTGGGTTCTCATGCATCCCTTGCTTTACAAGAACGATTTGCCGTGTCTAAGAACCATTTCTAGAATTAATTTGCCTACTGCAAACAATTTATATTAATGAAAACACATTGAGCGGGGGGGAGTCAGGAGGGGGGTATTCTGCCTGCAGAGTGTTTGCTTTGTTCACCTAGAATAAAAAGACTTTGAGCATGTGTTTGTTTTGCATAAATAAATAGCTGGGTGACAGGAGGAAGGGCTGCCCGTGCATCTAAACCAACTTGGGGTAGCAGCCCTGGCCAAGGTTGCGTGCCGCATCACGGGAGCTCACGCCAGTCACTTGCATGTTAATACGCGCTGGTGTCTGTCACCTGCTTCTCTATGTATTCAGGCCCCCTCCCAGGCCTGCATTTAATCATGGTGGAGGACAAGGCCACCAGCCCTTTCTCCAGTCCCACCCAAGGTTGGGAATAAGCCAAAGTGGGGGGCTCTGTGCCCCCTCCTCCCACCCTCCCCTACAACAGTCCCAAAAGTCCAAATTCTCCCTTGTTCTTTTTTGCAGCAGTCACTCCCCCTACTGCACCACCAGCGCAGGAGCTTATTTTATTTATTTGGGTCGACGAGGCTTGTTTTCTTCTCTACAGATGGCAGCAGGGTCTCCTGACCACAGACGCTGAAAGCATCAGACTGATGCTCCAGCTTGTCGGAGGGAGGAGAAAGAGAAGGACGGAGGACAGAAGGGCAGGAAGACAGGGCAGGGGGGCGGTGGAGACCCCCTCACCCACCTCTGGCCACAGCTTGGCCTGAAGTCCTGGGCACTGAGTTAATGTCTGGAACCCAGCCTGTGCCACCGTCCCCCAGAATCCTCCTGCTGGTTGGTTGTCTGACCTCAACGCCTAGTGCCTGATAGTCCCCTAATGACAGCGCTCCTGAAAGCGCTCCACCATAGCAGAGCGCAGCAGCCTGGAGAGGCTGTGGGCCGTGAAGGCTCCAGCACTGCCTTGCAGCCAGGCAGGGTGCATGTGCGTTCGAATAATAACCTCCAAATGTTCTGTGCCCCCCGCTGCATCTGCTCCAGGCCCTGCAGAAGAGGATGGCTTTGTCAACATGTCTTTGTTTGGGAACTGCAGCCCATCTTACCCAGAAGAATTCACCCCTGTGGCTTGCACATGGCATAAGGCCTGATGGGGAACCAAAAGTGACCAGGATGGGCACTCAGCCCTTGAGGAGCAAACAGACTCATCTGTCCCAGAGGGAGAGCAAAGATTTTGGTGCTCACAAATGACACCCAGCAAGTGATCGTTGATGAGCCATGCAGAGGCAGCCTCATCTCTAGGCTGGTGGCCAAGGTGCTCCCTTCTGCTCTTGGCCAGGCTCAGCCACTGACTCCTTGTGGGACCTCAGTGTCTCAGTTCCCCAACCCTCAAGAGAGGGCACACAAAATGTGACCCAAAAGAGTGTATGAGGGTGTAGAGATTGATGTCACCAGTATGCTTAGAATGGCACCTGGTGTGCTGAAATGCCATGCAGTCTTTGTCAAAGAAATGTCATGTTCTGTTTTCCCCAAAGACAAGGCATCACGCTGAGGTTTCAAATGATGGTGTCACCAAATCCCTGGACAACCCTGGTATGAAGCAGAAAGAGATCATGATGTACTCCAGAACACAGGAAGACTCAGAACACGGCTTTCTCTCTGGGAGCCCCTGCCAGAGGACCCCATATGTTGCCTGAGCATCTGGGCAGGGCCAAGGGACAAAGAGGTGGAATGGAGAGCAGACAGCCACTCGCATCCCCAATACTAAGAGGGACTTAGTATTTGTAAGCCCCATTTCCCCTCCCTTTCATTTTGCACTTGCAGAAGAGGAATGGCTCTGAACCTGTCCCCTGCTGTTTTCATGTAGCATCACTCACTGATGGCTCTACAATGCGGCCAGGGCTCCAGGCAGCAGAGGAGACATGGAGGTCATTACTCTGACTCATCTCTGGTTGGAGTCCAGGATCCCTGAAGGAGATGAGGAGGGGGAGATGTCACTAGCGCTGACAGCCTAGAGTGACAGAGCACACTAGTGTCCCCTAGACCTGACACAGGACCTGTGGCTGAGGGACAGTGTGATGGGGAGAACAAGTTCTCTTGGTAGAGAGCTCATGGATGGTTGGCACAGCACCTGTTAGGCGTGTCAAGAGAAATGAGGGCACTGAGACAGTCTCGGCCTGAGGAGCCATCCCTGAGGTCATGGCATGTGACTCCTCCCTGGAGAAGGGCTGACCTAGCTGGGTGTGTGTCTCAGAAGACAGGGCCCATGAGACTGCAGAATGAAGGTGGGACCACCCTATGGTGGCTTGGTGGCTTGCCTGTGAGCCACCACCATACTCCACAAAGGTCAGCTTGGTTTTGGCGCCATGCAAGGAAAGCCAGGCCCAGTCTTTGTCTCCAGAATCTAAGCTGCCAAGCTCAGTGAGTAGTTAAAATACAAAATGAAAGGAACTCCTGGGGTTGTCACTGTGGGCTGGGACAATGGCTCCTTTGCCAGGAATCTGTCCTGACCTTATCTTCTAACACATGAGAAATCCCTGTGTGGTGGGCCTGGCTCTGGGGACAAAGCACTGGGTCCTGAGGTTTCTGTGCTTGGAGAAACTGGTCTTGAAACCAGGCCTAACTGCCTGATGCTCAGCGAGACTGAAGTTTGGCTGAGTTTACACAGCTAAAAAGAGTAGGGTCAGGACTGGAACCTGGTTCATACAGACCCCCATCCACAGTTTCCAGTTAGCCCATTTGTAAATGGGGCAGTGGGGGGAACCTCCCTTGATTGTGCATGGCTTTAAAAATGGCAAAGCTAAACATGCAGATGGGGCAGAGCGAAGGATCAAAGAGCAGATTCACTGGGCAGAGGGAAGGGGGAAGCCTGCAGGGAACGGAGCTCCCTGGAAAATGCGGGCCAGCTCCCTAGGTACAAAGAGCTCCTGGGAAACCTTGACTCTTGATTGACTACACTGGGTCCCTGCCCTTCAGCATAACCCTGCAGGCAAGTAGAAGTGAGACCCAGAGAATGGAGAGCCAGACAACACACTTGTCACTGTGAGTCACCTAGTCACTGCTGCCACAATGCCCTAGAACCAAAGGGAAGAAAGAAGCAGGAAGAGCCATGTGGGGAGAAAGAATATGAGGAAGAGTTCAGAGTACCCAGCGTGGAGCCCCCTCCTGGCGCCACCTACACACCCCATGTGCTTTAGGTTGGAAGACGGAACAGACAGTGGGGTTAAATTTCCAGCCTGTAAAGATTCACTGATCTCCTAAAGGACCAGATTCAGACTTTCCTGCCTCATGCAAGCTGGGGTGTGCAGAGATCAGCAGTGTCTGTTTGGTGGATGGACCATACAGGAGCTGGGGAAGAGAACATAGGAACAAAGGTGTCCTTGCTGGGACTGACTTGGAGAAGGAGGGATAGGACGCTCTGCTGACTCAGAGCACAACTAACCTTCGGTGGAAGTAAAGCCCAAAGGACAATCTGCCCTCAGCCTGGGGACGAGCTCAGCAGCAGCCTTGGTTTCAAAGGGACAGGAGTTCTCTTCCCCACAAAAGGACCTCCTTGGGGAGTCCCCTTGGAAGACTCAGTAGCATTGACCATTTCCTGCTCCTTGGTAGTGGTACCCCAGCCCCCCAATGCAGCCTGCTATAGAGCACAAATTGTGGGCCAGGATGATAAGCGGCAGGTGCCAAGAAAAGAGCCTTGGGCCCAGAGTCCAGACACCTGCCCTTCACTCCCACTCTGACACTGGCTATGTGATCTCAGGCACATCATGTCCCCTCCCTGGCCCATTTGCTGCACGTACAGGATGACATTGGTCCAATTGGACCTAATATTGCCCATTCTAGGGTTTCGTAACTGTTTGGTACCTTCCAGGGCACGCGTGTCCTTACCAGCCAGCATCACTGAGGACCTCCTCGGCACCAGGGTTGGTGCTGGGGCTCCAGATGCTTTGATGAATCAGAAGCCATCCTGGCTGCAGGGCACGGGGGCCAGTCAGTGCAAGGCCACTGTCTTAGTTACTCTTCACTCGTTGCTGGGACAAATACCCAACAATCGAAATGAGGGAAGGAAAGGTTTATTTATCTCACAGTTACTGAAGGTTTCAAAACACTGCCCCCCCTCTGCAGGGTCTGGAAGAGAGGCTGGGGCACTGCCGTGTCCAGGATGACTCTCTCCACATCTCCGAGGGAGTTCCCTGGCTTGTTGGGGTGGGGGAGCACATGCTGTCAGTTTAAGGTTCGCACCTCTCTGGCCACGCCCCCTCAATCCCCGCTCATCCACTGGCCCTGCCCCTCAAGCCACTTGCAGCGCCTTGAGTCAGGACCACCCCCATGATTTACATGAGGCTTTGGGGGACAACTAGATGCAAACCATAACAGCCACACAAGTCAAACGTGGAGACTATGGAAAAGTATGAGTCACTCTGACAGGGGACTAAGAAGTTCCCATGGAGGAAATGGCATTTCAGCAGAGCCTCCTGGAGTGAGTGAGTGGGGTCCCAGGCACCAGTTCTCACACCACTCCTGTCTGCTGCTGGCCCCTCCTGCCACCCCCAGGGAAGGATTATCCACCACAACTCCGTGGTGCTGCCAGCCTCCCTTCAGTGCCGATGCTTCCCTTACCTCCTGTGTGCACCTTAAGAAAGTGAACCTGCTTGTTTGCAACAGCAGATAGCTTCACCCGCCCACCAAAAAATCACTTCCATTCCATTCGAAGTGCACTTGGGGGGGGGG
>NDGM010955249.1:0-12758 GCA_002564305.1 Octomys mimax | reverse complement strand
CTTCTTCTTCTTCTTCTTCTTCTTCTTCTTCTTCTTCTTCTTCTTCTTCTTCTTCTTCTTGAATGAGAATATTGAGATTTGAAGAGAGACAAGTTTCTCATGATCATATAATGAATATGGTCTCTTGACTTCTAGTCCAGTCCTCTTCCAAAGCACCATATTTGTTGGGATGGGAAAGTTGAGCTGGATATGACCAAAGAAGATGGCAGGAGGGATACTAACAAGTGCTTCCTGTTTTCTAGAATTCCAGATGTAATTTGAATATTATTCTGTGATCATTAAGTTATAAACTTAATGATCACAGACATGAGGCCTGGGATGGTGGTTCAGTGGTATAGTACTTGCCTCCTATATAGGGTTCATCCTTAGTACCAAAGGGAAAAAAAAAGATCAGACCCAGGAAGGATCTTAGAGCCCATTCTATTTTGTAAGTGTTACAGATGAGGAAATTGAGACCCCAGACCCATAAATGACACTGGCCAATACATTCATGGTATGACTAACCAATTCTTTCCTGAAACTTTCAGGACATTGTTTTTCCAAGCTCTGCTCCCAAACCTATGAGCCTTTCCCATTCCTGAGATTTACATCTCAAAGGAACATTTCCTTGGTGTTCTTAGTCCTTGAAAGACAACCTTGTCTGCATGTCTCTCTAGGTTTTGAGCTTGGTCCTTGGCTCAGCCAAAGAACGTTAGTGTATAAAGTGACATTTTAGGTAAGAAACTGTCCAAGATTTCTTTATCTCACTGACCACTTTTCTTGGGTCTTGGATTGTTTTTGATGATATTTTAAAACTTCATTTATTCAGATCTCATTAATGTAGAATTAGAGACAACTGTGATAGGAACTAAATTGAGCTTCACCTTTGAGACTCAAAGAGAAAAAGTTGAACAAATTGTTGGAGCAAATGATACTAAAAGAGGATATTTTGACAATTTAAGAAGAGTTCTTTGAAATATTTTTAGAAGAATCATATATATTGATTCTTACATATATAGTAAGGAACATCTGCAGAAAGTTCTCAACTTTGTTTTATTATTACTGCTATTTTGTAGTGCTAAAGATTGAACCTTGGTACTTGTGCAGCATTACACAAGTGCTCTACTACTTAATTATATCCCTATTTCATCTCTTCTGGGGAATATGTTTTAATCTCATCACAGAATGTATATGTAAGCATTATATACTACATGAAAACAATCCTTCAGGATTAGAAGTAGAGTGGCTTAGAAGCAAATGCACTGTAGTAGCGATAACTATCATGAGTAAATATACATCAAATTTGGAGTGGTCATGTGGCATACAGTACTAGGGCAGTAAGCAGGTTTGTGGTTAGGGGGTGTATGTCATAGATGAAAGAGAATACAGGTATTTTTAAAAAATATATGAGATCAATGCATTCAACAAGGATTTTATTTGTAAAGGAGTTGGAAGATTGGGAAGAGAAAATTGCTAAGGATAGATTCTAGAAATTGTGGAGGTGCTGAAATGGGGGATTAGTAGACCATCCGCTTTGGCAACATTTTGCTTGCTTCATCTATATCTAAGCTCTGGAGAACAAGATGTAACCTTATTACTAAAAATGAATATGAGCCAAAGAACATCAGTCATGTCCTGAAAAACAAAACTCCAAATCTAAAGCACTTCATGGGGCATCTTGACTGTCTCGGTTGAATATTTAGCTACCATTCCTCTGATCAACCATAGTAACTATAGAAACTAAAATCAAGCTAGAACCAAATGTCCTAAGGTCATAATGATGTTGGGGTAGAGAAGTATTGCTATAACCTTAAGTACTTCTGATTTTGCTGTCCATGGGGATAGCTCTGCCACTGATGTTTGTTTTGGGCTTAACTTCCTATATTTTTTCTGTCCCCCATTTTTAAACATACTACTAAAGTTTAGTTTAAATGCTGAATGAACCCATTGGAAGTGTACACTTTCATGATTAAGTTTTGCAACCACCTCCACAGTCTAGTTTTAAAATATTCTCATCACCCCACTAAAGTTTCCTACCTCCTGTTGGCAGTCAATATTTGCTTCTACTTTCAACTTTAAAGATCTTCTACATCCTTTCTTGTTTTTTAATTACCATTAGCTTAGACTCAGCACAAATATGTTTGTAGCTACTTTAAGAGACACAAGTTATGTTGAAACAGCTTTATTTTTAATCCATAAATATCTGTTACTGACAAAAGTGGAAAAATCCTTAAGACTAAATCTTACTAAAGTGGTATCTGTTTACAGTACATATAGAATGTGCTTTGATGGGTAAGGAGGACGATGAGATTTGTACAGGAGCAGTAACAGGAGCACTCCTCATTGTGAAGCTTACATATGAATAATGAAGAAATCGCCAAGGTACAGATAGAAAGGTCATTGTCATCAATACTACCATATATAATAAACATAGAATCCATAAATTGGGCTAATGCATAAAAATGTTCATTAATCCCCCTTAGGAAATTGTGTCCCCAAACTAAAAATATTATAGTAAGAATTGCTTTTTATTAGAGAATTTCAAGAATTCTTTACTACAAAATACCTAGTTGTGTTATAGAACTAGAGGATTTTTTTTTCCACTACGAAGCAAATGAACGGGTCCTCCCATGAAGTGGCATTCAAGGATCACTGCAGGATGGGCAGGAAAATTGAGCAGGGTCTTCTCTTCCCTCCACAGGAAGGGGATTAAGGAAGCACACAGTGTCCTTTTTCTGAATGATGAAAGGTTGATGTGTTTGCCGATTTACAAGATGGGTTTGATGATACCGACTTGGAATCTCCATTCTTGCTTCACAAGCCTTCACTGGGAAGGCAGTAGCATCACAAGGAGGGGATAGAAAGATACAAGCATGGGGTAAAAGCCCACCTCCTAGTGGCCCAGGTTGGATGCCTCTTCATCTCCAGTAGGAATGGAACCTCAGTGTCCAGTCATAGTGTTCAGAAGAACATTCCAGAGTGGGATATACAAACATTTCTTGACACATGGAACCTTTTCCAAGCATACATTTGAGGCTTGGAATGTGTTTTCCAGCTGTCTTTAGATACAAATTTTATGCCCAAACTTCATGGCCTGACATCCAAATCTTTCTTTTGCAGTCCATCCCCTCTCTAAAATTGGAACTGCTTCCCTCTGGCTGTAAGAACCACATCAAAAATGAAAATTCCACACTCAGAATCTTCTAGTGACACAGACACCTAGGTGGCTTACAGGTATCTGTAAGAGAGGCTTTGTGACACATGTTTGGTGTCTTGCTGAATGATCAGGCCCTTAATCTTCAGATATGAGAGCATCCATGGGTGGCCAAGACTCTCAGGCCAACCCTGGGCTCTGGCGAGGAGTCTGCTGGCTATTTGGGGCATCTGAAGATGTCATTGTAGGGGGCAGGCATAGACAACATGTGGAAAGAGACATGGAAAAAGAAAAGCGTGCAGATGGGGAATGAAAGTCCTACAATGTGAGAGTGGGTTGTAACTTGGAATCTCAACTAATTGAAGTCCCTCATTTTACAAATGGGCAAACTGAGGTACTGAGCAGGAATGTAAATCCTCTTGTTCATGTAGTAAGATGGAGACAAAGCCAGGGCTGGAAGCCACATCTCCAGAGCCTCAACCCTGTACCTTTTTCTCCTTGAGTATGCTACCTTCCAAAATCAAATATAGAGCCCAGGAAGGCTGACCTTTCCTATTGAATTTACAATTAAAATGCTGCATTTCATAAAAAAATAACATTTAACTCCCCAAAATACTTCATCAAAGCACAACAGACTTCCTTAAAATACTCATGAGCAAAGGTCCCTAGATTCAGAAAGGATGACAGAACAATACATGTGACAGAGAGAAGATAGTGAGCCAGCTCTTCTCAGAGCAGGTGCCTTTTGGGTCCATGTGATGGGCAGCCCTTTCAAACTGTTGCCTTGTGTCAAGTCCACAGGTGCCTATGGAAGGAATAAGGGTAGGGGGCTGGTGCCGGATAAGGTGTCTCTGAAGGAGATGAATTGAGTTTGGTGGCAAGGACATTGGGACAGATATTCTTCCATGCTTGGAGAGTCCTGAGGCCTTCAAATCTTCTCCAATGAAGGAGTAATGTGAGGTACACTCACAGGAAGGGAGAGTGGGTGGCCGAGAGTCCTCAGAGGGATGACAATTTAGCTGGAGCGGGAGCATCTGGGCTAGCAGCAGGCTGGGTCAGGAGCTTCATGGGTTTTACAGGTGTAGGAAGCAAAGCTGATCTCTTGGCTGTAACACCGCTGGCCCAGCAGCCTCTCCTCCTCCTCCCAAGGACCAGTGAGGGAGAGCCCTTGGCTTCATGCCCCACAACATCATTGCACAGGGGTAGGAAGTGAAAGATAAGCCAGGGAGGCAAACAGAGGACTTGAAACATGTCTAGTTCTTCCACAGTTTTCCCCCAGAGCTCTAATTCTGAAAACTAGAGACTATAGTAGGGCCAAGGAAAACAGATTTGGTATGAAGGAAGGTAGACAAGGAAACAGATGCGAATAGAAGCTGGAAATGGTATTGAAGACTGAGGTTACAGAGGAAGAAAGTAAAAGGGGGGGGGAGGAACTTTATCCTGGAGGAGGGGGAACTTTCCAAGGGACAGAGACCTATCACCCAAAGGTGTCCCTAAAGGCAGGAGCCCACTTAGGAGGTTAAGGAATTCTTGCAAAGCCGTTGTGACTCCTGAGTGCTTTCATCCAGGAATCCACTGTTGAAGCAACACTGCAAGGGAGGAAGGGCACAAGGGGCACAGGGAGCCTCTGGAAGAGCATTCAGGCCTGAGGAAACCTGGGTAGAACCCAGTCCATTCCTAAAACAGCAATGAAGACACAGAGGACAGAATGAGCGGAGGAAAATCTTGGCCTTTAGGATTCCTTTGCTAAGGACACATGCCTTTTCTGAGGGAGAATGGCCCTCTGTGTGTGGCACAGGCCAACAGCATGGTTGGGCTGGAAGCTGTGGCATCTGGTTCTAGAACCAGAACACTCTCTTCAATGAACCTGTCTGGCAGCATTGTTTTGCTTATACGTAGAGATAGATGAAACCGCTGAGCAAATGGGGTCCCATCTTATTGTGGATCCCCCCCTTACTATGCATTGATATATTCCAAGACACCTAGTAGATACTGAAAAAGTGGGTGGCACTGAATTCCATATACATTATATTTTTTTCTTACACATACATACCTGTGGTGAAGTGTAGTTTGTACATTAAGCACAAGAAGAGGTGACCAACTTGAACAATAAAATAGGACAATCGTAGCAAGATACTGTAATAAAAGTTATGTGACTATGCTCTCTCTTTTTAGCCAGGACAAATATTAGTTTTGGGCCACCTGGAGATAACTGAAACAGGGTAATACAATGCTGTGACTATGTGTGACTACTATACCCATTTGAGACACAGTTTTAGGATGTGGTGGACTGGAGCAAGTTTGTAGTGTGTCTCTCTATGTCTTTCTCTCTTGCTTCTCCCAATCCTTTCCCTTTCCTTTTCTTCATTCTAGGCCTCAGGATAAAGCAGAAATCCCTTACAAAGAATAAGCATCTGAGCCGAATTTTCTGATTTCGTCTGATGATTCAACTGATGAAAGAGAATTTAAATCTAACAGTAGTAAGACCTGGAATAAAAACTATTTTGAAATCAACCTATCAAACAAACCCTGAGACAGAAACACACCTCCTCAGGGAGAAGGTTGAGGGCAGGAAGCCCAGGGAAAGAATCCCCTGACAGCTGGAGAACCTAGGCTCCAGAAGATGATTTGGTAGGATGAGACAGAGCTCTAGTTTAGTGTGTATAGCATAAACACTTGAGGCAGGGATTCTCACCTACCCATCACCTGTTTTTTCCCTTCCCCACAACGGTCTTCAGGGGAACTTGCCAAAGATTAAAGAGTCTAAGGATTCTGGGCTGAGGGTCCCAGCTGTGTGTGAGACACACTTTGCTTCTAGGCATGCAATCTGCTTTCTTTATGTAGATCAGCCTCCTTTCCCCCACCCCCCATACCTCAGTCTTACCTGCTGGAACAATTGTTCATAAACCCACGGGGACCAGCCCTTTAGAAGGTTTATGTGTTTGTGGGGAGGAGAGCAGGGGAAGTCAGTCCTTGCCTCCCAGCCTCAAGGTCCCAGGGACACTTCCCCATTGGGCATGCTGAGGGCTGTGGTCAGAACCCCCAACCTCTGTCCCTTGTGATTCATCAGACCTTGTCCTGTTAAGCCTGGAAGGCGAGTTTTAGGGAGAAGAGGAGAGAAGTTTGGAATTATTGAAATATCTAAGAGAAAGCAGTCCAGTGATTGCTTTGTAGTTTTTGGACTTGGTTAGATTAAAAATTCCCAAACACATGAGTTCCCCTCACCCTACCTTTTTAAGACATCCATAAGAGAATGTAAAATCTTCTTTTGGGACATTGTTGCTGGAATCTGACT
The DNA here is from genome assembly GCA_002564305.1 of Octomys mimax. Classification (NCBI taxonomy): domain Eukaryota; kingdom Metazoa; phylum Chordata; class Mammalia; order Rodentia; family Octodontidae; genus Octomys; species Octomys mimax. The sequence goes on along the minus strand of NDGM010955249.1, from coordinate 6,330 downwards.
GGGGACAGTCTAGTGTTAGTGTTATACCTTCACCAAACATTCTGGAGCTGATTCCTCCCAGCCCCAGAAGAGGAAGACACCCTGTCCCTGGGAATGGGGGAGTCTCTTAAGTCTGTCCCACTGATACGGGGGTGGTGGTGTCAAGTGCTGATGTGTTCATTGTTAGCTCTCCAGTGGTAACCACACCCTTTCCACCTCTCTGATGGGGCTATGACAGGTTAGCACTGGGGACCACCTCACAAAGCAGAGGGCAGGCATGGTTCTGCCTGATGTTACAGCACCCCCTGCAGGGAAGGGCCAAAGAGCTGGGGAGATGCTCAATTAGCCCTTGAATCAGTAGCCTGGATCAGTACCATTGTTTATTTGTATTTGCCAATGGGTGCTTATCCCTCTGATGCAATGGTATGAGAAAGGGCAGCCAGGGGAGAGTAATGGAACTAGAGGGCACAGGAGAAGATAGACTGGGAAAGTGAAGGCAGGGAAAAGAATCACTCTGAGTAGAGAGGGAGCCCAGAGAGTGGGCAGAAATGGGAAAGAGGAACAGGTGAATGTGGGACAGCCAACCTCAGGAAGGTCTTCCTTACTGGGGACAAGCAGAGCCTTATCCTCTCTTTATGTTTCTGCCTCTGTTCTGCCTGAGGTTCATGGTGGGGGACAAGCAGAGCCTTGAATGAGGGGAATGGTGAGCCCCTGAGATCCTGGGCATCACAGTGACCCTCCCCACCCTGGCTCTTTCTGACCACAGCAGGCATTGCCTGGGAACAGAGCAGGGGTAGGGAAGGCAGGCCTGAGTGGTGGTCAGAGTTGAAACCTAGAGGCCTGGAGGCAGTGGAAGAGTTAAACAGGTGGCCAGGAGGACTCCCCTAAAGTTCCTGCGCTCCGATAGCTAAAGCCTCAAAGAACTGGAGGGTGAAACAGCTAGGCTGGAGGGGAATGAAGCTTCCCCCTCTCCCCAGAGGGGCCAGGGCAGCCCGTTGGAATGGGGCAGGCTTTCCAACAAGGGGAGACAGCTGCATGAAGGGAAGCTTCCTTGTCACAGGGAAGGATGAAGGGTCAGGGTTGGCAAAAGAAGGGCCACTCACTTGGTGGGGACCAGAGAGTTCCAGCAGGCAGAAGAGAATCAGTATTGTGCTTATAACACAGCAGCTCTCTGTCTCAGAGAGCAAGCAGGCAGTTTTGAGGCACTAGAAGATTTCTGTGATGTGGTTCTAGGTAAATGGGTGAGACCAGGAAGCCTATTGGTCAGCCCACTGACTGTACCCACTGGCCGGTTCCACTGCAGACAGTTTTAGATTGGGATCAGGTAAGGGTCTTCTGGCTGACAGAACTTGAGTAGGGTCTACTGCCCTGGGGAGGAGGCTGTGCGACCAAAGGGCATTGGTGAAGGTGGCAGGGGTGGGACTGGGGATCCGCCCTCTCCTTGCTCCCAGTTGATTCTTTTGGAAGAGTAAAAGCAGATGCTCTAGGTCCTGGGTCTGAGTGTGTTGGACCAGGCCATTGGAGCAGGGGTATGGCTTTGGGGATAAGGTGGCCCACCCCTTCCTCCAACAGAGGAGACCTGGAAAGGAAAAGGGAGAAGCAGAAGGCTGGCCCTTCTGCTCCTGACTCCTGCTCTATTTCACCCCGCCCCACCCTGCCAAGCACCCAGCAGGGCTCTGCCGGTCACACGGTCACTTCAGTCTTGCTGGCTGTGTAGCAGGTGTGGTGGCCCGGGATATAGTGCAGCTGCTCCACCGTGTTGTGTCTGCGCGAGGCAAAAGCGTGGCGCTTGGCTGCTGTCTGGCTCTTGCCCAGGGTGGCGTAGGAGTTATTGGAGGCACTGGGATGGGAGTGCATCTTGGTCATGCGGTAGCGATCCAGCACGGGCGTGGACACAAATACGTCCGTGTGGGAGATGGCCCGAGACAGGGACTGCTCAGGGAAGGCCGTCCGCTCCGGGGACAGCAGCGGGTCCTGGGAATGCAGGCGCTCCGTGGAAAGCAGCTGCTCATCGGACAGGATGCGGTCATAGGGCATGCCGAACTCATCCGGCAGGCCCCGCTCTGGGGACAAGACCCTGTCCTGCGACATGGCCCGGATGGGCCGGCGTGGTCTTTCCCGGGGCAGCGGCTTTTGCTGTGACATCTGAATGACGTTGAGCGGGAGGGTGCCGCGGGCCGCCAGGTCCGGCAGGTGCCTCCGCCTCATGTAGTACTCGTCAGCCTCCTTGTCGGCTGCAGAGGGAGGAGACAGAGGAGGAAACAGAGTGAGGCCAGGGGCAGAGCTTGGGGAGACCCCGCATCCTTACTGCCGAGTCCCCCACCTGTACATCTTCAAGGAAAATACAAACCCTCTTTGTTTATGGATGAGGACATGGAGGCTCAGGTGAAGGTGGTACTACTCCACTGAATATACAAACCAGTCCCTGGGAGCTTGTGAATTGCAGATTCTGATCCAAGGCCTCAGGTGTGTCCAAGGGACTGCATCTCTAACACAGTCCCAGGTCTGCTCCTGGTCCAAGGACCTCTTTGAGCAGTGAGAGGTAAAGGAATCTCTTCAAGATCCCCAGAGAGCTCATGGTAGATGAGGGCAATCTCAACCCCTTGGGCTCCTCCTCCTTCTGCACTATATGTCCCGCACTGTGGCCCTGATATCTAGTGGCATTCTGTCTTGATGGAACACCCAGTGGCATGTGAAGTTTCTGAATAAGCTCTAGATCCTCTCTTTACAGAAGCTGAGTCACAGAGCCAGCCTCCTGCAGGAATAAAGCAAGATCTAGTATCTAAGAGGCATTTGTGAGAAAGTATGCCTGGTAACTTAGGAACATAGTAACACCTTCTCTGGAGTGGCTACCAGTGCACAGGAAGCTAATGCATGGGCGTCTAGCCTCCATGCAACCATGTATTCAGCCTACACATCCTGCACCTGTGCCCACAGCACAGAAGGCTGGAACCATCTGACACGTGAACCTCATTCAGATGCTCTATTCTCCTCTCCATTTGGTAGCCACTCTCAAGCTCACACTGCCCACCAAACGGACACAATATACACACATCTTGCATTTCCCCAAATATCAGCAATGAGGACTCTTTCAGATAGTTCTCAAGATTTGCACAAGCTCACAAACATTACTTCCTTCTAAATTGGTACAGAGGGATTACTGATGGGTGTATTCTGGCTGCTGAGCCACATTTTCTCTTCTCAGGGGACCAAAGCAGATTTCTTAGGTAATCAGAGATGACCACTTCCTCCCATGGAAGGTCAGTGTTCTACCATGGGGATAGATGAGGTGAGCTTGGACTGATATTCTATTACCATGCATTACCTTGCAGGCTGGGGCTTTCATAGAGTTAGTGGTCATCAAAAGAGACTCGTGAGAAATTCAGGAAGAAGGACCAAAAGTCAGAATTCCAAGAAAGAAGAGTTGTCCCTCAATATATTTTTTTCACATTCTAAAGTCTTAAACCCATCAACATCCACAGACTCCCTAAAACTCAAGAGAAAGAGCAGGAATTCCTAATGGAATGGAGCACATTCATGAGAGATTGGGAGTCTCAGGTTTTCAAGATGGTATTGGCTGAGATAGAGAAAGAGCTGACTTATGGGTCTCCAAAAAAAGCTCTGGACAACCACTGTTCTAAAATGAGACACAGAGCAATGAAAGCCCATGGTATGTAGAAGGCAGGAGGTCAAATGTGTGGGGTGGAGGAAGGCTTTCCCTTTCAGTTGAACTAGTGCAAGAGTTGAAATGCTGCCTCCTGTAGAAATGCAGACCTAAGAATCTGTGATCTCTGTTTTGTTTATAGGAACAATAGACTCAGACTCCAAAGAACAGAAGCAAGGATTTGCATATACTCTTCTTCCCACAAACCACTCACTCTTTGTTCTTGGAATTGAACATTCATTCTTTTAGTAATAGGCCAAGAGCAAGAAACAGACAGAGGAAGATTCCCTGGAGACATCAAGGACAGACCTCAACCCCAGGAGGAACCTGGCTTACTTAGCCTCTTCAGAGATGAGTACTTGCTCGGGTTGGTCTTCACTGCAGACTCGTAGGATGGGGGCAGGTGTGCCAAGTTCTGGAAAGAGCGGGAGAAGGAAAGGTCGTAGGGCTCGGTGGCTGATGTCAGGATGTTGTTCATCCGGGGCTTCTCTGCAAGAAAACAGAAGGGGTGTGCTGTATTAGTGAAGTCTTGGAAAGAGGAGTGTCCAGGCCTGTACTTTCTGATTCATCTTTAACTAGAGTCCACAGTCTGGTTTCCTGGCCCTCTGTGCTAGGACACAGGAAATGCTGCTGAGACACTGTCCCTCTTGCTACAGTCCTGTTGTCTGTAGCCTGGGGACAGGTGTTGTCTTAGCTATCACTGACCACCTACCACAGAACTCCTTGAGTAGCAGACTCAACTCTGAGGTTTGGACGCAGATTATTGCTCCAAGTATATCACTGGGTAATCTAGGGAAACTGTAAACTTGTTGCAACTAAATAGCACAACAAAATCATCTACATCTGTGGAAAAATGCTATCAATCCCTAATAGTGGTAGGCAAACCTATCTCTTAGGCTCAGAGAAACCTGACTTTGTACTGCTTTGCATTATGTACTATAGAAAAACTGAGTCTATACCTAACTCTACTGCCACCCCAACCCACACTTTATCTATAATTTATTCCTCTTTCCAGAGCTCCTACCTGGGAATCTTCATGCTTCACATCTGACAATCCCCTGTGAGCCACATAACCACTGTATCTTACTTTAATTCCCTTCTCAGAAGGCCCCTCAGTCAACTCTAAGCTGCTAGAGGAAAGAGTGTAGACCAAAGTGTTCATCACATCCTTCATGCTTTCCCCTCTTCCCCAGAGATACAGCCTTGAGATTCCAAAATCAGAAGGGAGAATGGAATGTTATTCCTTTCCATACCTGAGGAAAAGGTGGAGGAAGGAATGGAAAATAATGTGAAGAGGTAATAACCTGAGTGATTATTGGGGCACCATGCAGGGTGGGCTGGGCTTGGAGGGCACAGATTAGGAATAACACAAGAGAGGGGAGGTATGACCTGGTGAGGGTTGGCAGCCAAAATGGGAAACAGAGAGGAATGAAGACCCAGGAAAGCAGGCTTTGTTGTTTGGTAGATGAGAAGAGAGGAGCCACAAAAGGAAGTCAACAGGTGCATGCTGGGGGAAATTATGGTATCATTCCCAGAAAGGAGGCAGGTGTGAGGCTCCGCTTGCTGCATCACCCCTGTGCACTCTCTGGTTGGAATACTTCAGGACCAGAGCAGACTGAAAAGTGGAATCCTCTTATGTGGAGACTGGTGTGCAAATGGACTATGATCTCCTACACCTCTGAGCAAGGAGTGCAGTATCATGGAACACACCAATTCTGTAAACAGCAGGAGAGAGGGAAACCATCCTAGACTTTATGCAAAGGTGTCCCAGGCACAGGGAACTCCTGGCTTCTCTATTTCTTTCTGCCTGCATTGTTACCCTCAACCCTGGGGACTGAGCCAAGGGATCTCAGCCAGTATGCTGGTGTTCACACCAGCTCAGTACATATGTGAGGGGGTGATCAGAACATGTTGTGCAGAAAGATCTTCCATGGCAGGGATCATGCCAGATGCCAGGAAGAAAAGTGGGCAGGGACCTGGGAACAGTACTCCTTTGTCTTGATTAGCAGCCACCAGTGTCTTAGCTCTGTCTTCATTACTTCTAGCCACACTGGTGAACAGACTTTCCTCTGCCTGTTGACATCATACTTCCAGTGAAGGCATTTTCTCAACTTGCCTTCTTTCAAGATCCACATTTCTGGATACAGTTGTCTGAACAATATATATATATATATATATATATATATATATATATTTTTTACAATACCATTGAGCCAAGGCCAGCTCTTTCCTGCCTCCTTCATCCAACAAGATTTCCACTGACCCCTGGCTCAAACTTCTTCCTATTGAAATATATTCCTTTTCCTTTCTGTGAAATTCTCCTTTGACTCAAAGACCTTGCTTCTGTCCCTCTCACATCTTTTTCAACACATACAATATCTGCTGCTCCAGTTTACACTACTCTTCTTGGAAGTTCAGCTCAGTTTAGTGTCTAGCTTGTCTCTAGTACTTTGACTTGTGTCAGTCTTGTTGAGCTCTGAAGATTTCAATGCCTTTGACTGCACAAACCTTGATTGCTTTTCATTGTATCTTCCCCTTTCCCTTCCCTTCCCTACTCTTTCTCTTTCTCCACTTTTTTTCTTTCTTCCTACCTCCTGTCCCTCTCTTGTTTTTTCCTTCCTTCCTTCCTTCCTTCCTTTCTGTCTCTCTGTCTCTGTCTCTCTCTGTCTCTGTCTCTGTCTCTGTCT
>NDGM010955242.1:0-13608 GCA_002564305.1 Octomys mimax | reverse complement strand
CCTTCCCCCTCCTCCCCTTCTCCTCTTCACCCCCCTCCTCCTCCTCCTCCTCCTCTTCTCCGCAGACTCTGGGGCTGAGGGGGGTCCCTCGTGGGAGAGTCTGTCTCCACACCTCGTGGGGCAATCCTGAAGAAAGACAAGAATTTTTTTCGGTTGACTCTTTTTTTATAATGTATTTGAAGAGAGACAGACTTACACATGAAGCTCTTAATCACACAAATCTGTATGAAGGAGGCATTTTTGTTTTTAAAAGTAAAGTGGATTTATTTTTCCAGTCTTGGGAACTGAGCCCAGGGCGCTCCCACTGAGCTGCAGAGGCACTGGCCTCACCCATATATCTTTACTTTGGGACAATCTTGCTAAGTCAGTGGACCAGGCTGGGCTAGGACTCACACAGCTCCCGTCTCAGCCTCCCAAAGCCCTGAGGTTGCGGGTGTGTGCTGCACGCCTGACTTTTCATTTTGTTCTGATTTTGAAACAGGTCTTCATTACCTAGGCTGTGCTGGCCTCCCGGGAGCTGGGGTTGTAGGTGTGCTCCACTACGCCCAAGAATGGAACCAACTAGAGCAACTATAGCAGAAAAGCCTGTACACTGAGAGGAGCGAGGAAGCAGCTCAGCTCTGAGAAGCACTGAGCTGGGCATCGCACAGGCAGGACCAGAGATAATCCCTGCTATGCTGCTGGGTACGTGGTAAAGTAGGCCTCTGCTTGAGTAGGTCCTGGAAGAACCAGCACGCATCTGGAAAACGGATGAGTGTGTTAAAAGAAAGACAGACCCAGTGAATATCATTTTACAGATTTTGATGGGCTTTGTTTGTGATTTTGAGATCAGGCAGGACCAAACAGGGCTCAGCGCCTCGACCACCACACAGGGAAGTGCTGCTTCTGGCCAGGAAAAGGAATCAGAGAGGAAACGGTAAGGAGAGAAGAGTGCAGGTGCAGAGGCGTCCGGGCGTGCGGCCTGCACGTGGGCTGCCTGTGCCTCGCTAACCTCAGCTGCTTGATGAAAGAATAGGAAACGATCTGCTTAGAGCTCCGGTTACTGGCAGTTTACTACATGCAGGGGAACCTGTAGGTTAAGCGTTCAATTTAACGAGTGGTTGGGAGGACGGTTAGGCAAGCGGGTGGTCGGGCAACTGGACAGCTGCGCCTGCCATAGGCCAAGAGCGTCCGCAGAGGGGATTCTCGTGGCGCAGTTATCTGCTGGTACAAAGCGAGTGCCGTTGGCTTCAAGGGGACAGGAAATGAGCCTGCCTGGTTCTCAGCAGCTCGCCTAAGCAAACAGGTGAAAGGACATCCATGTGCAGGTGACCTGGCAGCCTCCGACTAATTCACAGGTTTGTTTTGTTATGACTTTAGGATCTCAGCGAAGTTATTAGGGGTATGAGTTCTGGAACCATACCTCCCCTGTTGTACCCTGTTCATAACCTGCTGTGCAAGAGCACACCAGGATTTCTTGCTCACATCTAGCTATAATTTGTTAGCCACTGGCCGGCCCTTCCCCATCCCCGCTTCCCTCCGCTCTCCCCAGCCTCTGATGACTACCATGCTATTCTCAACTTCCATTTGATCACCTTTTTCAGGTTCTATATGTGAGTGATGTCATGCGACATCTGTTGTTCTGGGCTTGGCTGCCACCTAACAGAATGCTGTCTATTTCCACCCATGTTGCTGCAAATGACAGGATTCCATGTTTGAGTGTGTGGTATTCCACAGTACATAAGATATATATATATATATATATATATATATATATATACTGCCCATCAGTGGATGGACACGAGGTTGTTCTCCTTTCTTGGCTCTTGGAAACAGGTTGCATAAAGACCGCAGTGCAGGCATCTCTTGGGCACCCTGGTTTCACTTCCTTTGGATATGCAGCAGGAGTGAGGTTGAGAGATCACATGGCAGTGCCATTTTTAATGTTTCTAAGGAGGCTCAGGACTGTTTGCTGTGCTTGCTCCCCCAGGTGTGCTGGTCCCTTTTGCACCACATCTTTGGCAGCACTTGTTAGCTTCAGTCTTTTTTTATGCTGTATTCTAATTGGGACAAGGTGCTATCTCATCGTGATTTTGATTTATATTTTCCTTGCAATTGGCCATATCTATCTTTTTTTTTCTGTGTATCTGTTGGCCATTTCTATTTGCTTCTGAGAGATATTTCTAAAAGTACTGCCCATTTACATCAGAGTTTTTGTTGGTTTGGTTTGTTTTAGCAGCACGGGGGATTGACTATTTTTAATTTTGGGGTCTCACTAAGTCACTAAAGAGCTCAGGCTGGGCTTAAACTTGTGTTCCTCCTGCCTCAGGATTTCACAGTTCTGGGATTATCAGCCTATACCACCATGGCTGCCTCCAATTATTATTACCATTATTATTTTTGGTTCTTACTAGTTTTTGAAGTTCCTGTGTGCTTCACACAACAACTGTTTGTTCAGTCTACTGTGTGCAAGTACTTTTCTTTGGTTCTCTAGGGTGTGTCTTCACTGTTCTTTGTACTTTTTGCTGTATAAAAGCTATTTTGTATTTTTGCTTTTGTCTCCTCAAAATTTTTTTGAGTCTTCTTCAAATAAAATCTTTGCTGAGTCCAGCACACGGAAGCACTTCTGCGATGACTTCTCCTAGTCATTTCATAACTTCATGTCCTGTGTTTAAATCTTTAATCCATTGTGAGCTGACTTTCACGACTAGAGAGGTAGGAGGCGTAGCTCCTTTCTTCTGCATGTGAGTGTCCAGTTTCCCCAACACCATTTATTGAAAAGACTATCTTTTCTCCAGTGCATATCCCTGGCAACTTTATCAAAAAATTAGCTGACTACAGATGCATGAATTTACTCCTAGGATCTCTGCTCTGATTTGTGTGTCTATCTGTTTTTATGCCAACCATACTATTTAGTTTATGAAAACTTTGCAGTATTTTTGAATTCTGGTTGTGTGGTACATAATCTTTTCACCCATGATGAATTTGAGTATTTCAGTTTTTGTTATTATTGTTGATGTCCCATATAGGTTTTAAGATTTTTTTATGGTCTGTGAAGAATGTCACTGGTATTTTAATAGAGATTACATTTAATCTGTAGATTGATTTGGGTATTATTATTACTATTATTATTAATTTATTTATTTAGTACAGGGTCTACAGATCTATAGGGTCTCACTGCATAGATCAGACTTGTAGTGATCCGTCTGTTTTCAGTCTCCCACGTGCTGGGATTATAGGCATGCGCCACCATCCCAGTCTCAATCACCATCTCAGCACACCCTGGGGGCGGGACTGGCATGCCACTGCGCTCTGCCTAAGCAGGTGCTTTAGTCTGCTGAGCTATCTGGCCGGCCCACTTTGGGTGTTACGCACATTTAAAAATATTGATTCTTCGAACCAGAAACATGAAGTTTTTCTACTTTATGTGTCCTACTTAAAGCTTGTTGTGAATATTTTGTAATTTTCAGTATAAAGACTTTCACTTCTTTGATTTATTTTATTCCTAGTTTTTTAAGCTATTGTAAATGAATTGCTTTGTTGATTTCTATTTTAAATAATTGCTGCTGTCATGTAACAATGGTTTTGATTTTGGTATGTGGATTTGGGGGCATAATTTTTTATGGATATATAGTAATATAGATCATAGTTTTTATGGTGGAGGCTTTGGAGTTTTTTATCTATAAGATCATGTCATCCAAAAACTTACAATTTGGCTTCTTGTCTCAAATTTAGATACCTGCTATGTCTCCCTCGGATGCTTCTGGCTAAAATTTCCAGAACCCCATTAAATGAGGGCGGCCAGAGTGGGCGCTCTTGTCTTGTTCCAGATCTAAAGGGGAAAGCTTTCAGTTTGTCCCCCATTCCATGTAGTGCCAGCTCTTAGCGTCTCATAAATAGCCCTTGTTACGTTGAATGCTTTACTTCTCTACCTAATTTTTTCGGCGCTTTTCTGATGAGGCACTACTGAGTTCCCAAGTGCCTTTTCTGCAAGTGTGCAGACGACCACTTAGGTCTTGTCCTGCATTCTGCTGACGGCACGTGTCCAATCTGTTGATCTGTCTGTGTTCAGCCAGCCCACAGGCCTGGGTGACTCCCACTAGATCATGGAGAATCATCTTTCAGATGTGCTGCTGCTAAGCTTGGTTTACTAGTATTTTCTTGAAGATGTTTGCGTCTGTGTTCATCCAAGTTATTGGCTCACAGTTTTCTTTTTTCTGTGTGAATTATGTCCTTATCTGGCTTCTGGTGTGAGGGAATTGCTGATCTCAGAGGATATTTTTTGAAAGAATTCTTAGCTTTCTATCCTTCGGAACTTCTTAGGGAAATTGGAACGGGTGTTCTTTAAGTGTTCCTTCTAATGTGTTTTTTGGACCCCTTTGTCACAGTCAAACAGTTGAATGTGCCTGGGCTTCTTTCTGTGTTCTCTGCTTGGTTCCATTAATCCTCAGGTATATTTTTGTGCCAACATTGTGGTATTTTATAACTGCAGCTTTGTAATATAACTTCCAGTCTGGAATCGTGGTCTTCCCACACAGATCTTTTGTGTCTTATGACATCCTTTTATTTTCAACTTGAGGCTCCTCCAAGGTGGAGCTAACTTCCTGTGAGCAAAAGTGGGCGTTGAGTTTTGATTGTTGTTTGTGTTTTGGTCATTTGAGCACTCTGTATATTTTAATTGGAAAGTTTAAAACCTTACACCCAGGGACATTAATGAAAGAGAAGGTCTCAACCACAACTGCACTGGGATTCGTTTTCTAGTTTTATCCTAGCTCCTTTTTTCCCTCACTCTTTTGAACTCTACCTTTGGGATTAAATGATTTATTCTAGTAGGGTGTTTTGATATCTTTTTTATTATTTTAAATTATTATTAAATAATCATCTTGAGGAATGATTCAGTGAATTATATTTCATAGTATATGGTATTGATTTTAAATAACTTTCCTTTTTTAAGTGTATTTGGTGCAAGGTCTCACTACACAGATTGGACTCATAGTGATCCTCCTGTTTTCAGCCTCTCCAATGCTGGGATTACAGGTGTGGGCCACCACACCCAGACTCTGTCGCTGGCTCAGTGCCCCTGGGGGCAGGGCCGGCATGGCATGTGGTGCCAGGGATCAAATTCTGGTTCCTGTGTTTGCTTAAGTGGGCTCATAGTCTGCTGAGCTTTCTTGCCAGCCCTCTAAATGACTTTCTAATGAATATTTTATTTTGACTGATGTACTTCTTATAAAATTATTTTTCTAAGTAATCCCTAAAGTTGGCATCCCTGTCATCTTCCACGTAGCCACACCTGTACGTAACGTGTATACATATTCCCTTTGGGTGTGGGTTGGGTGCCCAACTCAGAGCTAATGAGTAGAATATGGGGAAAGTGAAGGGCTGTCTCTCCTGGGTTCTTGCTGTGAGGATGGAGGCCGTCATGCCCTTCAGGGGCTTCATGAAGAGGTACACGTGTCCGAGAAGTGAGGGCCCCTGAAAGTGCCTGATTGCAGAAGTGTACCCTTCTCTCGTCAGGCCTGGAGGTGACAGTAACTCAGCTGACACCACGTTGAGTTTCATGAGAGACCCTGGAGTTAAAGCCTTGCTCGCAGACATTGAGGGATGATCACGCTTCTTGTTCTAAGTCACCAAAGTTTGCAGCGAGCTGTTACATAGCAATAGATGCTAAAAGGTCATCAAAGCTTGAAGATTCTTCGGGAACTTTTGAGAAACACAGTTCTAAGCCGCCACCGGCTCTCTCCCCACTGCTTATGCCATGTCTGGTTTCCATCTCCTCATCCATTGCGGAGGATAATAAAACCCACAGTCCACACAACCGCTCAGCTGTCTAATCTCCCTGTAAAACTCACTTCTGACCCCACGAAGTGTTCTATGAGCACAAAGCTAGCTCCACCTCTGTCCCACTGCCTGAAGGTGGAAAGGAAGGGCTTCAGGGGGGCTGAAGAACTTACTGCCATTTTTATAAATGTGGGTTTAGAGTCGGGGAGCCTGCCTGTAAGTCACTGTGCTCACCTGACTTTGAATTCAAGTAAGGACTCAGGCTTACTTGCTGCCCCGTCCTGCCCTAGAGGGGTCTTCCCAGCCTCGGCCAGGGTGAGACGACTCCCCACCCCACTACCACTCGACTCTCTTCGTTGCAGCTAATAGTAATGGATTTTTAAATATCAGTTCATTTATTTTCTCTTGATTCTTTTGGAAAAGTTAAAATTACAAAGACAAGGCCGCTGTGCCTCGTGCATTGCTTGGCTATCGCCAGCACGTGACTAGAACTCGATGCATTTATTGCCTGCCTGCTGAGGAGTGGAGTCATTGGCTGTGTGGGCAGCTATAACAGAGAGCTGCAGACTAAGTTGCTGGTAAACAATAGACTATTTTCCTCACAGTTCTAGAGACGTGGAAGTCCAAGACCTAAGGGCTAGCAGCTTTGCGGTCTGGGGGTTCTTCTTCCTGGTTCAGAGATTGTGGCTCTCTTCTTCCTGGGACCTCACCTGGCCAGAGGGTAAGAGAGCTTTCAGGAGTGACTTTATAAAGGCACTAATCCCAGTGGCGAGGCCACCACCTTTATAAATCGCCCCACAGCCTTCAGGGATAAGGATTTCATCTTCGAGTGTGGGGAACGCACAGACCTTCAGGCCATTCCACGGTGACACTGTGCTTCTCCACTGAGGAAGAACCACAGAGCCTCTGGGATGAAGGGACTGATGAAACACAGACCATGTCTGTAAGCTTGTGTTGGGCTTCAGACTTTCCTGAATTTCATTGTGTTTAGGGTTAGTTATAGAAAAGGTGCTCTAGGTAGACAGCAATGCAGAGCTACCAAACTCTTCACAAATCTCTACCTCCAGAAGCTCTGGGAGATGGGCCAAAGGACCTGAGGCCCTTGCCTGCTGGCCACACCACCCGGAGCTCTGCGGTCCCTGGGGCCTCTGCCCTTCATCTCTGTCCTTGCAAATGTTTGTCTAGGAAATAAGCCTGGCCTTGCCTCAAGGCTAGCTAAGGGCAAATTTCCAAAGCCTCTGAGAAAATGAGAGCCTAACTTCTGAAATTATTTGAACTGCACAAGTTTTCTTCTGTGGAAGCTCCACAGTTACCTTCTTCCTACTGCAATGCATCCTCTGTGCAGTGTGCACATGAGCACGTGCATGTATGTGTGTGCGTGTGTGAGCGTGCACACATGAGCTTGTGAGGGGGGTTAGGGAGCTGGGGAAGGAAGAACAGAGGGAAGCATGAACAAATCAATAGGTTTGAAGCAAGGACCGGACAACACAGTTACAAGGTATTCTCTTGAATCGTTCTGGGATCTCCCACAGCTGTGTCACATAAATTGCCTTCGAAAGCGGCTTGAAAAGCTATCAGGCCTTCTTGATCTTAAGGCCTACACTGAGCCTGTAGTCCAAAAGAAGCTCCAGCATTTTCATTTAAGTTCTAAAGTACACATCACAAGATGAAAAATTAAGTCCAAGATATCAGAGATGGGAAGAGGAGGAGGGGATCTGTCTTGCTTCCATCTTGACCCTTTCTCCCTCAGGCATGATGCCAGAACTGAATAAAGACAATATGTTCCAAATTGCCAATCATAGTGGGCTCTGTGTGGGCTGCTTAAAACATGCAAATGGCTCCGAGTACTGCCTCTCTGCCTACCAAGATAAATGAAGGCACACAAGGCCATGAATTGTGGTGGGAGTCACAGGAGGACAGAGTGTTGATAAAGGAGGAAGCTTTGCTTTTCCTCCAGACAGACTCACTACCCTGAAGCACAAGCGCTGATGGATCACAGCATCCTCTGACAGCGCGCACACCTGCACTCTCCGCTTCGCCCCTTCCTGGCACAGCCAGGCAGTGTCTGCTGGACAGTTTCATACTCCGCTCCCTGAGCGTCCATGGCCGTCCTCATTTTGGAGTTCAGGGCGTCCATCAAACTTGCTGCCTTTATTTGCTAAAGCTTCTGCATGTATGCCTTGAATCCCAATCAAAGGAAAGTACAAGGGATCTTTATTGCCTGAGTATTTATCATCAGAATCTTCCGATAGTGATGATGCTTGTCTGGTAACTCTTCTGTATAACAACACGATGGTGATTATGTTGCCAAAGGAAATCAAAACTGTATCTGTAGGAAAAAAGAAAACAGAGTATTTGTGGGGAAATGGTACACTTGGAAAATATTGTGTTCGGTCAGGAAAACCAGGCGTATAAGCTTAGATACTATTTGATGTCTCCCATTTAAAATGCAAACAAAGAGATTAATAAAGGATGGCTAGAAGGAGACAGGGCCTGGATCTCTCACAAATGGGAGGGGCTCCAAGACACCAAGGGTGAGGGGTGAGGAGGAGGAGGGGACATTTATCAATAGAGTACTGTGATGGCATAGAAGGGACCTAAAAGCCTCAAGGAACATGGACTTTGTGTGCCATAAGCACCAATAGGATTAATAATATGAAGAAAGAAAAAAGGGAAAGAGGAACTAGAGGAGGAGGGAGGAAGGGGAGTAGGCTAGAAAATGAACCAAGGCATGTGACATCATGTGCCCACGCCCCAAGATGCTTGTGGACTGCGTGCACTGCTAATGTGGACTAGTAAAAACGATTTAGCAGTGAGGACATCTAAAAGCTTCCTCCAGCATGTCTACTAGGTTTCTCCATGATTGTTAGGCAGTTCTGCTTCCCGCAATATAAGGCACACACTGATGCAAAGTGAGCTTATTGCAAATGGAACAGCCAATCGATGCAGCGTTTATGAGGTGATAAAAAATCATGTAGAAGAAACTACTGGAATTCTCAACATAGCTTTTAAACTGTTCACTCTTCATGGCAAGTATAAAGGGACTATTTATTTATTTACTTAGTGGCCAGCTCAGCTCACCCTTGGGGCAGGGCTGGCGCAGCATGGGGTGCCAGGGATTGAACTGGGATCTCAGTGCTTTGCCAGAGCTTGCCTAGGCAGGCGTGTTAAATTTCTGAGCTATCTTGCAGACTTAAGGAGACAGTTTAATTTCACACAACTGTATCAAAACATATTTTTATCAAAAGCATTTTTCATACACCTACCCCTTGACTCATTGTTTAACACTTAGCATAATGCTATGATTATAAATGACAAGCTGCAAAACATCATTTAAATTTACTTCTGTAAGGTTTAGTTTATCTTTTAGGTGAACTTCCAATCAAATCTCCCTGCACAACTCAGAAAAATTTGGGTCCCTGCTTTTGAGAGGACCCCTCTAAGGAGACGGCGATCTCCTTCCGCTCTGTGCTGTGCCTCACAGTGTTCTGCACTTTTCTGTCCCCGCTGGCTTGTGCATCCTCCTGTAGTGACTCCCAACCTTCCAGATGCAGCTCAAATGTCACTTCTTCTAAAACAAGCTTCCTCGTAAAAAAGAGGTGTCCTCTCCAAAATAACCAATGGATTTTGCTTGTAGCAAGGACAGAACATCCCACGCACCGCCTTGGGAGCCGGGGGTAGGCCAGGGTGGGGCTCTAGGTCGTGTCCACTCAGCTTCCATACAGCTCGCACTGGGTGAGCTCTTTTACGTATGAATGAAGGGCTGAGTCAGTGGGGAGGCATGCTGCTTCTGTGGAGCATGAGTAGAGTGAATTCTATTTATTCAACAAGAAGCAAACAAGAAAATGAAGATTTACATTGTGCTCTTCAGCGTTTCTGGAACTGAAGTAGCAATTACAATTTTGGGTTACTTAGTTCAGGGGGATTTATTATTTCTTGTTTCGGATCTTTTGTCAAAAGGAACGGTTTTCTTGTGGGAGAAGAGGACTCCCCGTGCTGAGGACCCGCGCCCTCCTTCCTCGCCCCTTATTTATTCTTGCTTCATGGTTGTTCATGGCCCGCTTCTGGGCGGCAAAAGGTGGCCAGCACCTGGCGTTCTGGCGGGTCGGTGTCCGGCGCAGCGACAGGGCCTGCCCGCGGCGCGTCCAGCAGTTTGCTCCGCGAGCTTCTGCAGCACTGGAAAGCTGCTTCTCAGGGCAGCGTTACCAGCAGCCCTGAGTTGGTCCACACAGTGCCCACGGTCCTTCGAGGAAGGGACAAAGAGCTGGCTCCTGGCTACAGTCCCAGCAACCCTGACTGGTGTGGCAAGTCCCTCTTTGCAGAGAAACCAGAGCAAAAGGTGCTCGGGAACTGACTGCTGGGACTGAACACACAGCCGAGCGAGCGAGGGCCTGGGCGACCTTGGGGCAGCCGCGAGGACGCGGGGGCTGTGAGCCGAGGCCGCGCCCCGCCCACACGGGGCACCCCTGTGCGTTTCTGCAGTGGAGGTGCGTGCTCAGCGTGACGCTGCACGCGTGTGCCGCAGTATTCCACTCACCATAACACGCCCCTGCGCTTCACGGGGACTGCTGTTGCCAAGTTGGTAATCGGAAGGCAGGGAACAGCGAATCCCTAAAACCATTTCCGTTTCATTCAATTCATTATTCAGTAATGTTCCGACGGAGGCAGCTCTTTGGAGTGACAGCAGAGCCAGTCTGCCTCATAACAAAGCCCCAGTCCTTCCACTGAAGCAAAGAACAAAGCGGCCCACTATCGTGGCACGCGAACCCCGCGCGCGGGGGCGCCTAGGACCCGCCTGGAGACGTTGAACTGGCGCTTGCAAGTGTGGTGTAACAGGGATTTGTAGACTGGCTACCAGTTCTGTGCTAGCCCCCAGCAGGCAGAGACTTGGGCCTTTGCTGCGCTCCCGGGGGTGTCTCCGGCTGCCTTGAGGGGTGCCTTATGGAGAACCCTGGCTGCGCTGCCTTTCAAGTGGGACGCCCGGAAATCTACACTCCTGTCTCCTCCGCGACTGGTTTGGTGGCGTTGTAAGCAGTTCCTTACCAAAGAGCTCAGGTTACTACCGCATATCTCTACTTAGGGGAACCGGGAGTGGAGAGAACGTGGAAACGCGGGGTTCTGCGGCCTCCTTACCGCCTTGCGCCGTGCAGGTGGTGCCCCTGGCCCGCTAGCCGGCCTTACTCGGCTTCCAGACTGCCTTGCGAGTGGGCTTCCCCCAGAGAACTTGAAATAAATAAATAAACTTCGAAAACGGCGTCTGGGTCATCAATCCCAGCTGCTCTGATCGAATGGGCCTGACAGAGCCTGGACCTTGGAAGTTTTAAGCAGCTCTGCAGCTTCAGCCCGAGCTCCTAGGCCACGGCTTGGATCCGCCGGCGCCTGGGGCGGTGCTGTCTGAGACTTTCTCTAGGTAGTTCCTGCCGTCCTTATTTCTGCAGCATCGAATTTAGCCTCTTGGCATTTTCTTCCTGGCTTATGTCTCCTGTCATTCATAAGTAAACCAAATCTAACGTCCTGTTGAGATATCTAGCCTAGCTGGCAAGTTGCGCAGGCCTAAGCGGTGGGGACAAGCGGTCACTGAGTGGCAGGTGGCGCAACATTTTCTCTCTGGCTGTTGCATGTCTGTGATAAATGTAATCGTAATACGCGCATGATATGCTATCGTAAGCAGTAATCGTTTCTTAAAAAAATAGCTCTCTGTACTTTGTTTGTTTCCCATATAGTAAGATTGTTGCACAGAAATATGAAATCGCCATCTTCAGCTAATGACAGTATTTCCTTAGGGAAGCTTCTTAGCAATGAAGACTACCAGTGCAAAAAGACACCTTGAGAGGCCTTGGTGTGTAGGGCACCTTTCAAAGGAACTAAACTGGCTTATAACATCAACAAGTGTCCTAGAGTTCAGTGTCTCTCAGTTGCTGAGGTGGGTGCATTGCAATTATCTGGTGTAATGTAAACAGGGTTATGTAGGCTCCACACTGCAGGGCTGCCTGTTAATAATGAGCACTAAACACGCTGTGCTAATTGTAGATATTCACTTAATGTTAGAGAGTAGTACTTTCATTAGCTCTCTCTATCTTTCAAATCAGTAAAGACTTTATTTTCACTTTGAGTAACTTTCTTCATCATTACAAGAAAAAATATAGGTATGAATTAGAGGCCAGGGCTGTGGGCACCTGTAGACCAGTCTTCCAAGGGACACAGCTTCCCAGGTTCCTTACAGAAGACAGTGATGTTTACTAAATCTGACCTGGCTTCCACAGTCTGTATTGGCAGTGGCTGACCAGGTGACCCGGTCTGTGACCAGCCATTGGTCCCGCTGTCATAGACGCTGGGTCAAATGTCTTTATGACTCTCATGAATGTAAAACTCATCACCCTTCTTGAACTTTACACCTCGTATTTGTGATCAATAATTTAAAATTACTTGGCCAGTGAACTTCTAAATCTGGATTGATGGTGCACAGAATGCTTAGGAATTAAAATTCATAATAAGATTGAAGTAGAACATTTTTGCAAATGTAGTAATTGTGGGTGGGAGATGATTGACATTTTGTTACTTTGTTTGATATAGAATGACTGCTAAATAATATCACAATTATGTTGAAGTGCGAAATGTGAGGTAATAGTAACTACTGGAGGTCAGCCAGGGGAGAGAGCCTCCCGCCGAGTTCCTCCTCAGTGTGCCCCAGCATCCATCTGCAGGTCAGCTCCCTGCGGGGAATGCTGTGTGCCAGGTGGGACTCTGGTGCATCTTTGTTTTGTGATCTAGCCCACTGTGTCCCTCATCAACTGCCTGTTCATCGTGATATATGCGTGCATCTCTGTGTGTGTGTGTGTGTGTGTGTGTGTGTGTGTGTGTGTGTATTAGAAAAGCTTTGAAGACTGGTGTTAGTGCTGGTATCTTTCCTTTTTTAATTATAAATTGACAAATTATAGCTGCATACATTTCTTCAGAATGCAAAGCAATGCTATAATTTATTAATACAATGTGGAAAAATTAAATCAAGATAATTAACATATCCATCACTTTGAACAGTCCTTTTTTGTGGTGAGAGCATTTGGGATTTACTCTCCCAGCAACGGGAGATGTATGTTATATTTTATTATATTCGTCACTCTGAGCAATAAATACCACAGCAAGAGGCTTTCCTCCTCCTGTCTGACTTGGGCTCTACTCCCTTCCCTACCATCTCTTCCACCACTTGACTCTGTGCTTCTTTAAGCCGAGCGATCCTAGGTTCCCCAGTTAAGCGGGAGCAAGTGGTGTTTGTCTTTCACGCGTGCCTTCCCTCACTTGGGATGTTCTCTGATTTCACCTAAAGTGTCCAGGTAATTTTTTTTTCAAGGCGAGCTAGTATTCCATGGTATATCCATGCATCTCTACTTATTTTTCTGCTGAAGCACACTTAGGTTAACTCCAGCATGTGAGTAACGCTGACATAAAAGTGACAGTGTGTACACCCCTTCAACATTCCAATTTCCAAACGTTTTGAGTAAATATAAACCAGTAGGGTGGTGGAACCACATGATAATTCTATTTTTAGCTCTTTGAGGAAACTCTGTAGTTTTCTGTATTGTGGTCCTTTGTCTTATTTTGAAAGTTTCATGCAAAGAGTTTGGGAGCATTCCCTTCCCTTTGAACCTCTGTAAGAATTTGTGAAGGATTGATGATAGTTCCGGATATGGTGGGCGTGATTTAACAGTACAGCTATCTGATCATTGGTTTCAATGAAAGACTTTTTATTACTCGTTATTAATTTGTTCAGGTTTTTTTATGATTCAATCTTTTTTTTCATATTTATTTATTTATTTTGACATCAGTTATTTTAAAGAAAAAATATAAAAA
>NDGM010955229.1:0-13243 GCA_002564305.1 Octomys mimax | reverse complement strand
ATTTGGTTTGAAACTGTCTCATTGCTATTTGTTTCTCAATAAAATTATGGAAAAAAAACAAAATAAAGATCATGGGTTAGAGCACAGGTGAACCACCTATGACACGGGATTAAAAATCCTTGGAATTTGCACTGCTTCACTCTGTCATATCACTGAAATGGATATGTTACACGAAAACTTTCTTAAGTATATTGAAATATACCCTTATGCTCAAATAATAAAAGTTCCCTTTATTTTACTAAATGATGATAACTTGGATCTCTTCATGTTTTTCAGAAGTTAAAAATGCCCCAAGAAGTTAAATGAGGCAAAATTACTTTGTCTTTTTGTTCTTTATTAAGTTAATCTGGAAATGTAAGTTCCTTGTAAAGGGAGCAATGGAGACAGAGTTTGAAGGATAATTTTAAATTTCTCTATTTTGTTATAAAACATTTCCATACTGCATAAAACTCTCAATCCATATAGATTGGAGTCAACTATCCAAATCTGTGTTTTCCTAATCTGGTCACCTTATAAACATCGCTTACCTTTTCTCAACTTCAAATATCTTCTATAAAATGTAGATATTAATACCCTAGAAAGTTGCATGGAATTGAATGGCTGCTATATCTAAAGTGTTTGTGCATGAAATGCAATAAAGGCTTTATTAAGGTTTACTAATACTACTAGGAAAAACCTATACTAAGTAACACATACTTACACACACAAGCATATGTATATACATTCACAGTTCTAATCACCTAATATTCAACATCCATAAATAATTTATTCACTTCTCAGAGTAAAATAATTTCTAGGTTTCTATAAGTTTTGAGACGAGAGAAAGAAACCTGAACTCAATATGCTTCTACTTAAGTATTTGTGATGCCACTATACCTCATAGGTGTCAAAACTGTTTTCACTTTCAAACCTCGTGTGAGAAATGTTGGCAGGAGGAAACCCTGGGGAAGTCACCATCAGTGACCATGCCTGTGCATATGAAATATAAATTAAGGCAATGCATTATGTTTTAAAGACATTTTATATCATTAATTTTATCTTTTCAGATGTAATTATGGCTATTATACATTGGAAGATTTTGCATCTTATTCTACACAGTTGTCTCTGCTTGGTCATTTGTTATGCCACTGTGACCCTTGGCAATAGTCACTAGTATCTGCCTATGACAGTTTGAACTGATTCAAACTGCTTTGCCTGAGGAAAGGCAGAAAGCACTTCTGTCCACCTTATCCAGACAACAGCGTACCTAGCAAGTGGACTTCTGCTGCTTCCACAGCAATGGATGATCTGAAAACTCACCTGTTTCTCTCCTCTAGCATCAGTCTGAGTGTCAGTGCAGGATACCCACAGGTACAAGGCCTGGCATCTGGGGAGTTTGGGTTAAAGTCTCACCTCAGCAGATGATCCTCACACCCATCCTACTGGACGGAAGCACGAAGCCTACATCAAATCCCATTTCCTTAACTGATTCACTAGACTAGGATGATACAGTGCATACCTACAAGAAGAATTAAGAGCAGACGTCCTCTCTTTTCTTCTTACCATAGATGTAGAAAATGCTAAAATAGATAATTCATCTCTTTCAAATAGACTCAGACTGCTTCACTTATAGTGAAGTGGAACATTGAAGTAATTCTTGTAATTCAAGCAGAGAAAACACTCAGTCTCAACTTTTTAAATGTTTCAGGCAAAAGAGTGTGTTATTCCTGAATTATGAGTGGCTGCCACTCATAAAGAAGTAAAGTGGTCCACTTCTCATGAGTAAACAAAGGCAACACGTGCAGCAAAGATTTGAATGGGCTCAGCCCGACTAAAACCCTAATGAAATAGTTCCAAGATGAAAAGCCGATAGAATTTTAACCCCAAACCCATGCATTTGAGGGAACTGCAAGATCACCTGAGAAAGATGAGTAGAGTAATTAGATGGTCAGAGAAATGCTTCCAATTGCTAACAGTGAGCTACAATATGTGTGGATACCTGAGATGTTACTGCGTAGATACACGATTCCATTTGACATTTGTCTTAGATTTCATGCATGACATTTGTGTAACTTCTAATTAAAGCAGACTAAGGATAATAGCAAAGAATCTTCTAGTTAAGTTCAGAAATTTTACTTCATCTCTTACATAAAATAAACTTCACTGCTTTGACATTTAACTATTTATTTTTTCTTCTGGCTTTATAAGATGTGTACTAAATGAAACTAATGATCGCTGTAATATTCTTGCAAAGTTTTGGAAATGATATTCTCAGCAAAATATGCATATGCTAACATTCCTCTGTATGAAGTATGGACAGATGTGCATCCTGTAATTGGATTTGGCACATAAGGATATTAGTAGATGAGTTCACGCATCTAGTTATATTAGTATTTTCACCAGCAGCAATTAGTACCATTTTCTCATTGACCAATCTCTAGGCAGTGCCCATTGGTAAAATTTCCTATATGATCTAATTCACAAATGCCATGAAAGCTTCCCATGAAGTGACAGTTAAGCCACAGACTGAAAATTTGATAATTGTTTAAAACACTCTGGTGAAAAACTCTTCTTTAAGTAAAATAATGATTAAAGTAGTAGAGAATGGTATAATGATCTTTCACTCAAGTGAACTTTTAATTATTAACTAACTGGTCTTGGCCCTTTCTATGTGTATATATCTAACTCCTGGTGTAATTATTTTAAATTAAAGAAATTTTCAATTAAAATATCTGCCTAATATGGTTTAGTGGTGAAATTATTTCAAGCTTATTGTTTAATTTCCTAATTTGTGTTATATAAATTTAGACAACTACTACTAAAACTTATTTATTTTCAAATTTATGTGAGTCACGTTAAAATATATATGTATGGGCCAGGGAGAATGGTTCAGTAGAATAAGCACTTCAGTGGCAAATACAAGGGACTGAGTTCAATCCCCGGTTCTGAAAAAAAAAAGAAAAAAAAATATATATATAATGCGTATGCCCTAGTTTCTCTTCAGAGCAAATAAACCTTTTGCCTTTCACTAAAAAATAATATAGGGAAGGGAAGATAGCTCAGTGGTCTAAGTGCCTGCCTAGCTAACACAAAGATCCAGGTTCAATCTCAATCCATGGTACTGCATACTGTGCCAGCACTGAAACTAGGCATGGTGGTGCACACCTGTAATCCCACTGCTCATGAGGCTGAGATTGGAGGACCACTGGGAGTCTGAACTGTGTTGTGAGACCCTGTACCAAATAAATAAATAGTTCATTAAAAATTTTAAAATATGTATTTGTATGTGTATATAATTATATATTTATATAAATACATTCTTGTTTCCTGAGATGCAGAATATTTGCTCATACATAAAGAGAGTTTGAAATCTAAATACAATATTTGTCATCACATGACCTTAGGTATGAGTCTGAACTAAATCAAATACAACATATTTGGTGGATCTACATTTCTTGCAGCAACTCATCCCATCAGATCATGTATGGAACTCATGGTGCTGTGATGTTGCTGAGAAAATTTCAAATTTAGGAACATTATACATTTTCAATTAGGAATGATCAAGCTGCAGTGTCTTGTTTACTAATGAAGTTTTTTCTTATATTTGTTGTGTTTGCCTCATGTTACCTTCAAGAAATATCACTTGAAGTTAAAATTACTTGAAAAATTTAAGAAGGCAAAATTTGAACACTGTTGACACTGAGACTTAGGAAATACTTTTTTCTGTTCTTTTTAGGAAAAAATATATTTGAAAATACATTTTATGTAATATCGCAAGGGAAGCAGCCTCAGTTTATCACTTTCTAATTCATTCACAATCTTGTGTACGTCTATTAGCTAAGATATTTCTAAATGCATTAGAGAATTTTACTTCATATCAGATATATAGGTGAGAAACAAACACCAGGGAATATTTAGAGAAGAAATCCATGTGATTTGAACATATAGAGTACTACTGTCCTGTAGCACTTGAGGCACTAGAGGGAAATTTATAATTTGGATCTAAGTAATTAAGGAAGAGGAGCAATGATATTTCATCTGTAATCTCCACTCAAATATTTATATCTTTTTTATGATTCAAGCATTAGTAAAATCCAAAGGGGATGGCGGTGGTGGGGTATTATTGCACATGAACATATAATAAAATGTGTAAAACCACGTAGTAAGGGTTTATATTCTAGGCAATACATTTTATATTCCTCAAATTAAGTGATCTCATGTGATAAATATTTTTAGTCTCATTTTACCAATTAAAATTTTGACTCACACCATGGTGTGTTGGCACATTCCTGTAATCTGAGCACTCAGGAGGCTTAAGTAAGACGGTGATTCTGAATTTGAGATCAACCCGGACTACAAAGTGAGCTGATGTCTAGGCTGAACTGCACAGTGAGACTCAGTCTCAAAAAGACAAAAATAAATACATAAATTCTTGAATCACATATGTTAATTTTTTTCCTAACTGAAACAGACGATGAGTGGAAGAGACAAAATTTGTTTAAGGTCTATATGGCTCTAATTTTCATGTTACTAACGTAAAGAAAATTCACACTATACCTGAAACTGTTTTTCTGCAAAAATGAAACACTAGTTCAAATAAAAGCCATCTATGTCAAACCAAGAAATTACATCATAATAAATGATGAGAAACTGAAATTTCCTGTCTCTGAAATTAGGAGCAAGACAAGGATATCTGCTATTAGCACTTCTGTTTAATATAATTATCACAACATTAGCTGAAGCAATAAGATAAGTAAAAGAAATAAAAGGGATAGGGATAGAAATAAAAGGGATACAGACAGGAAATGAAGAAGTTACATTTTCATTACTTGCTGATGGCATGACCTTTTACGTAGAGGACTCCTAAAACTCCACCAGTAGAGTCTTAACACTAATAACCACATTCAGTAGCATGCCAAGATAAGAAGTCAATACTCAAAAATCAATAGAGTTCTGTATACAAATAAAAATTCACCAAAACAGAAATTAGTGAAATAAAACCCTTCACAATAGACTTAAGAAAAATTAAGTACTTGGAATTTAACCAAGAAAGTTAAGGATCTCAACAATGAAAATATAATACAAAAAGTGACTTAAGGAGTGCCAGAAAATGGAAAGATATTCCTTATTTCTGCATAACATTATCAAAATGGCCATATGTCGAAAACTGCTTTGCAGATTGAATGCAATCCTAATCAAAATATCAATAACAATCTTACACAAGTGGAGAAAGCAAGACTAAAATCCATAGAAGAGGCCTAGAATACAGAAAGTCACCCTGGGCAACAGGAGCAAGACAAACATCACAATCCTAAACTTAAAGACATACGGCAAAGCTACAGGGACAAAAACATTGGCCAACAAAACAAATAACAACAACCAAAACAGACTCATGTATCAGAAGAAGAGAAGATACAAAAACAACTGCAATCACACTCTACTATGGTATCTTTGACCAAGAGGCCAAATCACTATGCAGGAGAAAAGATGGGCTCTTTACCAAATTATGAAAGTGAAAACTGGCTAACCACATGCTGAAGGTTGCATTTAGAATGATAGCTCCTACTATGCACTAAACTAAAATCAAAACTGAATTGAAGCTCCCAACATTAAAACAGAAATACTTACTTTGCCAGAAGACAAAAGGCAAAACTCCTAAAGACAACCATAGCCTAACTTAACGTCAATTGCCCAAGAAATAATAGCCAGAGCAAACAAAGAGTATCTTATCAAATTAAAGTTTTTTGTTTATTTTTTTCTCTTTTTTTACACAGAAAAGGAAACCTTTAACAGAATATAGAGACAACCTTTAGAATGGGGGAAAATTATCAGTTTCTTCTTAAAGAACTAATATCTAGAATAAATAATTCAAAACAGTTACAGCCATCAAATTTCAAAGACTCAGTTAAAAATGGGCAACTGCAATGAATAGATACTTCTCAGATGAAGAAATATATATGACTACAAGTGCAGGAAATATATCCACACACTAAATACTAAAGAATCCATCTGACAGTCTAGATTGTAATACACTGCTTGAGTAAAGCTGAAGAACCTAGAGTTCATACACATACATCCTACATGTCCAGCTGGAGGCCTAGAGCCCACAACAACACAGTCTTTTGCAGGTCCACTTCGGGGATCTGTGCTGGAAAGGCCCAAAGGTAAGTGGTGAAGGCTTGAAAGTCTTTGCCAGTGGGATGAAGGATCTGTGCTAGCAAGCTGAGGAATCGGGACTGGAGCCAGGAAGCAACACACAAGGTAAGCACCAGGTTTCCCCCCAGAAGTACCACAGCCATCCTCAGCAACAGTGAGGTGACAAGCTCCTCCAGTGATGAGGAAAGCTGAGTCCCCTTCAGGACAGCCAATGTGACAATGTTCACAAAGCTGAGCAGTATACCATCTTCCCTTCTTAGCCAGGAGTCAATGCTCAAGATGAGGCGGGCATCCTTAGAGGACAGTCATTCTCCTGGTCAGGTCACTTTCACCTATCACTCTGCAAAAGCAACTCTTTGTTTCTTTATTTTTTAAAGAGAATACAAAATAGTAAAACATAATAAAAATTACAAATGTTCCAGAATTTCATTAAACAAAATATATAAATTTAAAAAGAAATATATGCAACTAATTATTACATGAAAAATGTTCAACCACACTGGCCATTCAAGAAATGTATATTAAAAGAACACTGAGAACCCATCTTACCCCAAAAAGAATGGTTATCATCAAAAAATTAACCAACAATAAATGCTGGCAAGCCTGTGGGGATAAAGGAGCCCTTCCCCATTGTTGGTAGGACTGTAAATTGATACAACAATGTGGAAATGAGTATGGAGTTTTCAAAAGCTAAAAATTCCAGGCTGGGGAGATAGCTTGGCAGTCTAAGTGCCTGCCTGGCAAGCTCAAGGATCTGAGTTGTATCCCTGGTGTCATATGCTGAGCTAGCCCCAGAATCTTGGGAGTGCTGTGCCTGCTCCGAAACTAGGTGTGGTGGTACATGTCTGTAATCCCAGCACTGGGGAGGCCGAGACAAAAGTATCACTATGAGTCTGAACTTCATAGCAAGACCCTGTATCAAAGAAAAAAAAAAACCTAGATATTTCATTTGACCTAGCTATTCCTATTCTAAGTATCTTCCCCAGAGTTAAAGATACCATTATATAGTGATGTATGAATAACCATGATTGTAATAGTGTAATTCATAAGGACTAGATCTTAGAAACCGCATAAATGCCCATCTATTGATGAATGGATACAGAAAGTAGAGTATTTCATAGGTACAATGGAGTATTACTCTCTCATACAGGATAAACTTAAGTCATTTGTAGGACAATGGATACACCCAAGAGAATGTTAAATAAATAACTCAGACACTCAAACTTAAATATTGATGGTTACATACAAAAACTAGAGATAGATAGATGATAGATAGATAGATAGATGAATGATAGACAAAAGGTAATCTAGTATGGATAATATATCTAAAAGTGTACCATTACCAAGTATAAGTATAACATATATATATATGCATATATATATATGTCTCTATCTATCTATCTATCTATCTATCTATCTATCTATTATATATACCTGTTAGTCTAGTTATCAGTCTGTATATATGATACCTAACTTTATAAGGTTGTATGAAAAAATGAATCTGATGCTGTAAAAATAAAATGAGGGTGGAGCAAGGTGGAAAAACTTGAAATGTGTTATGTACATGCACTAATCTCCACTGAATGCAATCATTACTACTGAAAATATGTATTAGTAAAAGTTAAAAAAAGAAAAACTAATTCAAATATATAAGTTACAATCATACAATATTATGCTCTAGTGTATGAATAGGGATTGAAGGAAAGGAGATAATTACGAATATGGATATGTAAATACAAAAAAATCTCAAAAATGAAATAATTTGATGAAATATTTAAAATTTCCATTGGAGGTATGGACTAAACAGGATATATATTGGAGCAAATGAAATATAAATGCTGAATAAATTTTGTGTTCTATGCAATAATGTCCTTAGATTCCCAATTTGGTTCTTCTTTTATCCATTTCTCTAGATCAAATTTAATTTTCTCCCTATTCTTGTTGCTTAAATTGAGATCGACTTCTTCAGAGCTTTTCAACTTTAATACTACTGACTGGAGCCAGCTAATTCTTGGACTTTGGGACTACAGCCCCAGCCTCTGGTCTTGGATCTCAGTAACACTGTCCTTCTGAGAATAGTTATGACCACAGGATGTCTTTTAGGTACAAAATCTATACCACCGAGATCTACTGGATCAGTTCGACAATGAGAATTACATAATTCTTTCATTTTAATCCACGTTGACTTGCAAAAATTTAAGAATCAATCTCTGCTACTCCATAATAAACATTCACTATTGGATACACAGAATACTAAAGAAAATTTAAGTTTCACACACTCATGAATATAGCCACACAATCTGGGTTTTGCCTGCCCTTCCTACTGTTAGCCCAATTTCCCTTGCTTTAGCAAATGTTTGAGAAAAATCAACTTACCAAGATGAAAATGTTATTTTGGCTCAGTTTGTTTCTGTCAGTCCGAGGTCAATTGGCCCATTGATTTTGGGCCTGTTACAGAAAAGTACATTGTTATGAATGCATACAATGGAAGAAGCTACTCCATTTGGCTGGAAATGAAAGACAAAGAAAGAAGGAGCAGTATGAGGACAAGGAATGGGGCTGGCAGAGTTGTAACCTCCCCTTCAAGAGTGAGCATACGGCCCTATCACACCAGAAAACCTCCAAATAAACTCCATCTCTTAAGGGTTTCACTGCCTTCTAACAGCATATAGGCTATGGAACAATGGGGCCTTTGAGGGATATCAGCTCTGATGGCAGCATGTATTGAAACTGCCTTTTGTACATCTCTAAAAATTAAAGTACTTGAATAATGGATGCAACTTGAGATGGTACCATAATGTCAAGTGAGGTTAATAAGATGCAAAAACCTAAATATTCCATAGTTTCTGTTCCATGAAGAATTCAGTATATATTAATAAATTGTGAAATAAAAAAATATGAGAGAAAAACAGAGAGATAGAGACAGAGACAGAGATTTTCATGTACCACAATAAAAGTGTATCTTGATTTATCATAATTGCCTTATATTTTTAGTAAGTTTTTTGGCCCATTAGTTGGTTTGCTAATCTTTATCAATGATTAACTTTATAAAGATTTATAAATAAATGAATTTCCTTCTGGCAAAATAAAAGAGTTAGAGGGAAGGGGAAAATTGATGTATGTTTGTACATATACATAATAATATAATCATCATACACTGTAAGTACACTGTGTATGATGACTATAATCACAATTAAATCATATAATGCATATGCACTATAAATATGTACTAATACAAATTTTAAAAATAAGAAAATAGCACCCTTGAAAGAAACTATTAGAATCGGTTATGACCAGTAAGATAGTAGTTATTTTGTAGTTGTTATTTTATGCTAAGAGATATGGAGATTGAACTCAGCATTTCATATATGACAAGCATGTCTTCTATCATTAAACTATGTAACCGACCCCACAAATCTGTAAATCTCTTGGTAGCTATTATTGTTCAAGCACATAACTCCTATTGAAACATATTTAGTTTCTTTAGAATCCAGTATATGTTGTAGACTGAATATAGAGACATTCCTACAGGTGTTGACTGAATCCCAAACTGTATACCTAGGATCCATCTTTCTATGAACTTTAATGGGATTCTCCAGTCTTTGTGGCTTAAACACATTAACACAGTTAGTGCTATCCTCTGTGCCCACATTATTTTAATTTCTAATATAATTAATTCATCATTGCTTCTGAAGTGAACAGAATGCAGGCGGGGCATATCTGTTAATGATCATATGGGAAAATTCTGACTCTCTATTCTTTCATTTTTACTATGTTCAACACTTTTTAGTCTGCATTGAAGGTTTTTCTTCATGTTCTGATTTTTCTGAGGATAACAGTGTCCATAGACCATACATTATCTGTGGGTTGGAGACTCAGAAGTTTACTAGCCTCTTCTATGCTTTCTTCCTTATTCTACTTGTTGCCTTTCTGTGGGTGCATAAATTTCCATCTGGAACCCCTCTATTAAGAAAATGAATACCAAATTTGAAAAACACTTATGGGAACTCTGAGTCTCCTTAAACCAAACAGAAAAATAATATATCCTAAAATATTTTTTTCCTTTTTTCACAATACTCTAAGCAATGGATTAAGTGAATATGACATGTACATATAAATAATGTACTTCCAGCTTTTACTTAGTTAAAGAAACAAAACCTCCTTTTAGAATCACACTATAGTCTAACCCTGCCCCATATGCTTACTGGAATTAGCATTATCCTAAGTATGATGGAAAATAAAATGACACTATTATTGTTGTTTATTTTATATTACCTTCTCCTATTAAATATTCCAATTGCTTACACAATTTTCAGACATTCACATTTACACATTGCAATCAGAAAGAGCTATTTGCTCCTCTATTCCAGTAGAGGTCATTCTCCATAGATTACTCCTCTCTCATTGTCATTGAATATATTTGCTTTTTATGTTTTACCTAAATGGGCTTTGCAGGGGAAAATTCAAAATAGACTCATATGACCATGAAGTTACAATGAAACAAGCATCAGTTCTTAGTATGTGTGAATGTATGTATGACATACACAAACATGCATGACATATGATTGGAAGAGGAGCCAGGTAGGGAGAAATCTATAGGGACAGAAAATGAGACATAGATGCAGAGGGGAATCTCATTCAATGTATTGGAACAAGTTGAGCTTGCTAGTTGTCACTCAATATTTACAATCAGACTCTGCTGATTGCAATGAACAGAGCACTAATAAATTACCCATGAGATCACCACGAGCTCAGGAGATGTACTATTTGAATGAAGAGATAAATTGTTTCTACCCTGACTTTGGTCCTGAGCCTGATCCTTTTTAGTTTTGAAGATATTCTTTTTGTTAAGTAATTCAAGTATTCAAATCCAGACAGTACTATTGCAGACATTTTGAGTTTTCTTTCTTGTATTACAGAATTTCTTATATCAAAGAATTGTGTGAGAAACAGTAATAATTTCCTTGCATTCAGATGTTAGGTCATATCTTCAGTGCTATATATTTTGTTTATAGCAAAACTTTGCATAAAAAAGACACAATTATTTTAGATATTAAAAAACCTGAAGTTTAGAGAGAACAGCAACTTGCTCAATGAGGCTTCAGAAGCGAAAAAAAAATCTTAAAAAATTCATCTAGATTCTTTGATTCCAAAACTTACTGTAACAAAAATGTTGTAGAAAAATATTAAGAAAACTTTCAGGAGGACAGTTCTTAAGTTTTGGGGGAAGAAAATATATTTTTATCTGTAAAATAAAAGTATGAGAAAAACATCTAAAATTCTCTGTACCTGAATTTTGAAGTGATTTACTGTCAGGGACCATAAATTGTAGACCAAAGCTAGTGTCCAGTCAGGCCACTACTTGTCTTGCATTGTGAGCCAGCTGGTTTACAGGATGCTCCCACTTTTCCCTAGCCATGGCTGAGGCCTCTGAGACTCCCAATGCCAGGGTGCTCACAGGTCAAGGTAATATCTCCAGAGGATGCTATGGATCTTTGGTCAGTGCAGTAGCAGAAGTAAAAGTCTCACTTGGAGAAAAAAAGTTTCCTTATTAATTCCTGTCCTGTTCTTGCAATGCTTTGTTCCCCATTTACTAGCTCACCTCAACTATCTCTGCTGTTCCCTAAATTAATTGCTACCTCCTCTAAATGTGTGTACTTGCTAAATAAAGTGGCTGGCTTGGGAAATCTTTGTCCATCCTGAGACAATGACCTCCTAGCCCCTTTATGCAGCCCTAATAAAGTCTCTATATTTATTTCATCCTTCACGACACCCCTCATATAGGCAACAAAGGTCTTGGGCAGGTCACTGGTAATGTACAATAAACTTCTATAATCTTTGTCCAAGTCATCTGAAATATGTTTTGTTGTGATTTCCACCCTGATATCTAAATAGTAGGAATGTTTACCTTTCAAAATGCATGGATATTAACATAAATCTGATCAGAGAACTATGTTTAAATATGGTTTGACTAAAATATGTCATGAACCAAATATTAACTACTCACATGCTGACAGTAAAATAAGTTATATTCATTATGTGCATCTTCCTAAATTAGATCAGGTTTATCAGTGAGGAATTATCCTTTTTTCCTGGAAACTTGAAAGAAAGTAAATAGCAGAGAAATAGGATCATCTCCACTCCAGTTGGTATAGGGTAGCTACAGAGACCAAGCAACTAGAGTTGTTTTTCTTTGGTGGACAGAAGTTGAAAGAAGAAAAGAGGAAACTGAAAAAGTTCTGCGCTCTGCTTTTGTGGTTTGATTTCCATATGTTCTATTAGAACTTTATCCTGTGAGTCAGACCTATAAATCTGTGTCTCCCTGGGGAAGGAAAGTAGAGATGAACAGCCCCAGGGGCCAATGGCTCTTGTCCTATCCTGGCTAAAAAGAAACAGCACTATAACATGAGGAGCCAGATTCTAGGGTCCAAGGTTGAAGGAAGGCTAGGGATCTTAATTGAAGTATTTTAATATTTCCTTTTCCCCAGGTGATCAAAATAGAAGTCCTTTCATTTCTGTAGTGCCCAGTGTTGAAAAATCATTATTTAAACAATGTGAATGGATCAGGCAAACTTACAGTATAAATAACAGAAATAGTCCTATAAAATCATTCTTGACTAGAATATAATTGTTAGCACTGAAGCCAGAGAAAAAGGCAGATACTGTTCAGTGGTAGATAAATACTGGGCAAAAGGAGGACTGGGAGCTAGTCATCAAAACAGGAACTTCTTTAAATCTTATTTTTTAATAAGATTCCTGATGAAACAATTACCAGTTGGCAAAGTAACTAGATAATTTCTAACGTACTGCTCAGTTCCTGGCACAAGAAAAAAAAATTTTTTTTTTCCAAAACTAGGTACTGAACTCAGGTCCTTGCTCTTGCCAGGCAAGTGCTTATTATACTGAGCTATCTCCCCAGCCCCCGGCACAAGAAAAGAGAACTAGGAAAAAAAAAAAAACAAACAAAAAGGCAAAAGCAAAAGACAAAGACCCAGAAGGATATAAATTTCAGAGTATATGGAGCAAGGCAGAACACTCCAACTGCAGAAAGAAAGAAAAAAAGAAAGAAAGAAAGAAAGAAAGAAAGAAAGAAAGAAAGAAAGAAAGA
>NDGM010955167.1:0-11147 GCA_002564305.1 Octomys mimax | reverse complement strand
CTACTGCAAAAAAAAAAAAAAAAGTAAAATTTTGTTTCTCTCATATAATACACAGGCAAATAGTCAGAGGTCAATATGATCTCTACACTGCCTACAACTCACTCCTGCTGTGTGGTTTTCCACCTAGAACAGCTTCCTTTCTCAGGACTGTCTTATCATCCAGAATGGTTTACGCAGTCATCACGTGTGACTTTGAGGCAGTAAGAAGGAGGAATAGAGTAGGAGAAAATAAGAATCAACATTTAAGCTAAAAAATGAAGCAGTTTTTACTGAAGTTGTGTATACACAAATTGAAACTTCCATTGCTCTAAAGGACCATCAAATAGCCACACTGAGAAATAAGAAAAGTTGGGAAGTGCTCATCGTCTGGGCATTCATAAGCTCAGCTGAAATTGGAGGTTTTGAATAACATTTGGAAAGTCAACTGGCAGTTCCTTGCAGGGGATCTGGCAGGGGACTGTCCGGCTTGCTAACCCGGCACTTGCCTAGCCCTTTGGTCCTTCTCTACTTGGTTACAAAGCCTCACTGTCCTACCCAGCCTGGATGGTCACGATGGCTACGTGGGCCAGTGCAAGCTAAAAAACCTTGCACAGTAACTGTCTCAGGCTTCCTTGGGAAGCCTGGAATAAAATACTACTACTAATAATAAGCATTTCTGATAAAAGACAGGATGTGGCTTCTGCTTGGAGCTGGAGTAACTATCGTGTTATCATGGGACAGTTTTCCAAATAAACTGCAGAGCTGCTGCCGCTGATATCCCAGACTCTACATTAGATAAGAAGTATTCACTTCCAAATTTTAGGTCTTGATAAGCTAGATTTTCTGTTACATAGTAAGCACATTTTTAAGCATTACCAGATATGAGATACATGCACATATTAAAGGATATTTATCTGGGGAAAACAGCACGTCAGAAGATTCCAGAAGGGGGCCTCCAC
The DNA here is from genome assembly GCA_002564305.1 of Octomys mimax. Lineage (NCBI taxonomy): Eukaryota > Metazoa > Chordata > Mammalia > Rodentia > Octodontidae > Octomys > Octomys mimax. The sequence continues at coordinate 10,209 of NDGM010955167.1, read as the reverse complement.
AGCCCTGAGAGCCCAAAAGAACCTGGTTTTGGATCACTGTAACAAGTGGTAGGATTTGGCAATGAGGAGAGATCAGACTCACAGATGACTTCAGACGTGACTAACGTTGCTTGATCCTTAAAATTGGACCCCTGGGATTGTGGTGATTACTTGTTACGGGCAACCACTTTGACTGGCCGCGAGGACATAACAATGCTGCCTTCAGAAAACTACTTCATTGTAGTAGTAGTTTTTACTCACCTCAGGTGCTGTGATGCTTGTGGGGTTTAACTAGAAAAATAGGACTCCAAGAAATGTAAGACTTACCTACAAAGTCAAGGTACTGTATGAGGAAAATAAGTTGATCTGAAAGATAGGTGAAGCAAGAAGGTCAAAGGTTTGAGGGAAGTGTGAGCGAGTTCGAGAAGACTCCTCGCAAGCCCACTTTGTTCCCACTTCCTTCCTCTTTAAGACAACACAGAACCGATGCGTAATTTTACTGAAGTCTTCTGGAGTAACATTTGGATTTCTTTTTGGTGTTACAGAAGGTAGACAGCAAGTATTAACTGAGGGACGAGAACGCTCCAATTTATTTTGGACAAAGTGGGAAATATTTGTGTTCCTAAGAGTAAAACAATAGCAAAACTCAACAAATTCTAGACAGTAAAAATCCCAGTTATGATAATTCAAACTTACTTTGGAGACACTCAAGGGAGAGATCACTGAGAAACTGGGTGCTGAGTCACTCCAGAAATATTGCTTCCTTAGAATAATAGAAAAATGGAACACACACACACACACACACACACACACACACACACTTAAAATACATCATTGGATGTTGGTTTTTTTCATGTTGCAATCTATAATTCTCTCTCTCTCTCTCTCACTCTCTCTCCCTTCCTCCTTCCCTCTCTCCTTCCCTCCCTCCCTCCCTGTCTCTCTCTTTCTCCGCCTCCTCTCTGTGCAAACCTACCTAAACATCCATCTTATCCTTCCATAAATGCAAGAATAGGGATCCCTTACCTGAGCAACAGGCACCAGTTGCTTATTTGCTATACACTGACATCTGGTGGCCAGTGCCGAAAATTTCAGACACGGGGTCCCTGAGTTCTGCAGTCTTAAGACCATCTACCTAGATATATGACCTAACCTGAAATAAGAAAACCTACTGATTGTCTTAAAGGGTCTATGTCAACACTGAAGATTAAGTTACTGTTTATTATTCTCATAGATATTCCTAATATCTAAGTAATATGCTCCCTATCAAAGCAAACTGTGTTATGAAGAAAGTGATTTTATCTCAATTTGCATAAAATTGACCTTTTAAAATTCCATTCATAGTCATTAAAATAAAAGATAGATATGAATATTATGCTTGCCTCACAGACAGAAACTGAGGCTCGTTTAAGTAAAAGAAATCCCTCAGACTCACAAAGCTTTAAGTTACGTGCCAAAGAGGCACAAGGAAAGACTCTTTCCAACCTGTCTCCCCATGCTTAGGATGGGACAAAGCCACCTCAGTGGGCACGAGACTGAACTTTGACTTTAGATGGTGGAATCCTCTTGGATTAGGCAGCACAAGGATGAAACAGCCCTTCATGCTGCCCGGGAAGTCCGGAGAAAGCCACAGAAAACCCTGGTGGGGTAGGTCATGCCTTCCTGAAGCTCAGCACACAGCCAGCTGCCCTGGCCACGTTTCTCTCCAGACTGGCATTTGCACACCTGCAACACCTTCCCTTTGTGCTGTGGTCATTTGCTCTGTGTCTGGACTTATTCTTCATCAGCTCCTTTTCTAGGAGGCACCGCCGACTTCCCAGTAGACCATCGGGTGGTAGCTCGCTGTTTCCCCTGCTCGTGCATGTCTTCCAGAGTTAATCAAATGGTGGTATTTAAGGTGATGCCTCTGACGGCACAAAGATGACTTACGCCATTCACATCAATGAGACCTTTCCAATCCTCGTAGCTGTTGCAGTGATCTATGGAGCACAGACTTGGTACTTAATTATGGTGATGTTTTGCAGGCTGATGGACGACTTTAAACATCCTGCTTTAACCTGATTAGGCAGTCCCCAGCTTCAGGGCTATAAAGGATTGAACAGAGTGCACTGCATGCCTTCCATTCGTTATGATCTGTAGGTGTAAGCCCACATTTCTCTCATCCTGTCACAAGGCTTTGTATGTTGTGGCCGTAATATTTGACCTTATATAAAACTACCGAAGTTTAAAACCAATTTTTTAAACCCTATTTAAGCCAAAGGATTTTATCTTGATTCTGTCAGTAAGTATTTCAGGGACTGCTAAAAAAAGTTGCTTACATTCTTAGACTTGGGCAATGAGTCCTGAAAGCATTCCAGGACCCAAACTGGGATTTATTAATGTTGTAGTCACCTAAAATAATCTTGGAAAAATATGGCAAATATGTGCCTTGTAATGTTTATCTTTATTGGTCCATCAAAACTATTCAAAAATATATGCACTTCAAAATTGATCTGAAAATGTGAAACAGTGTTTTTGCAATTACTAAATCACTACCACCCTCAAACTTCCTATTTCGTTGATTCCATTCATCAGCAGAAGCCTATGTTGGAATTACATTTTAGGTAGCGATCTGAGGATGACACATTAACTTTATTTCAGCTATGTTTGTTCTGAGAGATGAGTAATATAAATGTCAGCTTATTTGTCAACTAGGAGTATGTGACACATAGAAAAACTAATACTACATTTCCAGAGCCTGCTTTCAGATGCTAAATTAACTTTAATTGGGCAATGGCCACAAATGACAGCACTACAAATAATATTGCCTAAAGTGACAGAGAATACAGTGACATCAGTCTCCTTTCAATGTTAAAAAGTCGCTTGTGCTATTTCAAGAACTCAGCATATACATATAAAACTTACATGAAATTTGGAACTGATCCCCAAAGACCCGTATATTTGACTGTTAAGTCAAAAGGGAGCCTGCAGTGTCGATCAAGCCCAATAATCATGCTTTACTATCACCGGGAAAGGAGTAGTGTGATAAAAAGGGTAAGGAAAGTATAAATCAGCTCAAGGAATTCGGAGCCAAAGGCCTTCATTATATTAAAGGCAGAGATTAAAATCACCAAGCTAATAAGGTCTGCTCAGGGACCTAGAAGTGTCATCCAGAAATGTGGAAAATGTATCCCCCAAAAGTAAGCTTTATTCAGGTTCATTTATAAATAATAGTTATCTGTTGAAAATAGACTGTTAGGCTTTCCATGTAGCTTAAATGTAGTCTTTAGTTAGAATTCCCTGTATAGGTGGACTAATTCATGCAATAATGTTCATGGAAAACAAATATTACTGTCAGATTTTTTTGCCTGAGTTTCCTAGCTCTTTTATTATCAATGACTCTTGTCTCTCTGCCCCAATACTACTGCCTTGTTCATATCTCTTCCTGGTCCAAAGTCCTCCAAGATGTCTTATTTTCAATGGGTAATCCCACTTTATTCCTTCAAATTCTCAGCATCCTCATGCTATCTATAGATTTAGCATCCTCCACAGATCCAAGGTTTCTTAATGAACAACAGTATCTTAGCATTTTGGTATCTTGAGGGGCAAGCAAAGCTCCCAGTACATACACAAAAGTGCCCAGTATGGAGTTTCTGACATCTCTCTGCTCTGTCACTGTGTCCCCACACAAACTTGCCTCTGAGCCAGCTGACCAGCTTCCTGGTCCTTGCCCTGCAGGCTCCCAAGTTGATGCCTCAGCTCATGCCATTTCTTCTTCTAGGAGTTTTGATTTTTCTTCACTCTTGGAAATCTTTTTTTTCTTGTAACGGTCGATGAAACAGGAATCTTTCTATTCCTCTAGCACCTTTTATGTTCCCTGGTTTCACTAAGCCAGCTCTTAGCACATACCACCTTGAGTCACCAAGTAGCTTTTTAATTCACAACCAGAAATCCTAAATAAGGCCAAGACTTCTTCGGGATGTAAATCACCTTTTGGGTTTAGTTATCTGGCAGTACTGCCCCTCCATCTGCACACTGGCGCTCCAAGAAGCACTGGTAGTCTGATGATAAGATAGCATAATAACAGAAAGCCTAATGTCCGACAGCTCAGGTTCAAATTACAAATAGGATCCTGACAAATTGTAGGCCAGTGCAGGTGGAAAACATGTAATGCGCAAGGCTTTTGTGAAAGTCGCTGTTAGCCTTAACTTGAAGCAACATGACCACGAGGTTGTGCAGCTCTGCCTGCTCCTGGCTGTGTAAGGGGAGTGACTCCCTATTTCCAAACACTATCAGCCCCTGATGCTCCTCCTTGACACCAACCTACAAGCAACGCCCCCACTGGACTGTAGACTGAAGGGCCTGAAATCTGGATTCTTGAAAAATTAATCAAAAGGAGAAAATTCTAAATGCCACTTTAGAGATTTAAGAGTATGGGCCTTTTGGAGCTGTAGATCTTGCAGAAATATAGCGGCTTAGACCTCTCCAGCACCAAGTCTGCACATCTAGGGAAGATCATTAGCCTGGACGGGTCCTTTGCTATGACTCTGGTGGCGCATCAGGCTTTTGCACTCAAGGGGAATCCTCTTGCTTGGCTGTGAAGAACAGTAAGGCCAAACTGGCCTACAGTGGTATCAAGGTAGTACACTGAAGCCTCTGCCTTCCAGCGCCACCTAGTGGTAATGATATTAATTCTATCTGCAATGAAGACCGGAAGTATGGTATCTTCAACAACTGCTGGGCGAAGCACGTCCTTGGGCCTTGTCAGGTCTCTCTCATGATCTTCCGCAGTACTGTTTGACCCTCACCACACGCAAAGAATTGCGACCAATCTGTAACCAGTCTTTTGAGCACCTACTGGTCGAATGCATTTCCTTTTTCTGAAGAAGAAAGTGAGGTTCACAAATAGTCTGGATCAGCAATAGAGGACAGGTCAATGTTTTTACTGTGTTAAATACTCTAGCGATCTATTCCCTACAGCTTGGTAAAAGATGAAACTGCAACATTCATGAGAGAAACTGGCTGGGGATTTGACTTTCACTCCATGGAAAGTCCTTGGGAAACAACTGGTTGTGTAAAAATTCTACTTATTAAAGTGTAGGGGAGAGAATGCCACTTAGTCTCTACCATGGTTTATCTCCTCTATCCTCTTATTCTCTTCAATAAAACTAAAGACAAGGCCCTCCTGTGATAAATAACAAAAATGTTATGTTGGTTTCATAGACATTCTTTTTCTCAGCCAGACTTGGGTATTTAATCATCTTTTATCTCACGTGCACTTAAATAAATGTGATCTAATTTGTGTTCTTATAAACTAGATATATTTGAAGGAAAAGGTGAGCTACATGCTTCCAACATTTAGATCGCAGTCTAACAAACAGAAGGACTTAGGGCACATAAGCATAAATAAGGGTCTAGATCATTGATATAGGTACATTTAAATTAAAACATATGTGGGTGTCCAGAGACTAATGATCTTGATCCTAGGGAGTATACTTCTAATGTTTCTGTAATCAGAACACCTATCCACTGGTCACTAAATTTAACATTGATAACGGTAGTGGATTTTTAACTGGTGGTCAACTTGTTACAAACAGCTGAATTGAACTAGAGTAGTGCTGGGTACGGGAGGCCCACCTGAGGATTGTTGCCAGCAGCATAACGATGAACAGGACAAGTTGTTAGGGATGCTGTTTAGAGGAGCTGCTGGACCCTGTCATGCTGGCTTTCCCGATGAACTTTGGAGAAGCTTAGGTCCTCATCTTCAGCATCACTTCCTGACTCTGGAGGGGAAGATGGTGCACTGCTAAGCCTTATGGAGAATCTTGTTGCATTGGTTTTCCTAATGAAAACTCAGCTTTCCTCATCACTGGAGAAGCTTGGGACCTCACTGTTACTGTCAATGGCTGTGGTACTTTTGGGGGAGCTCTGGGGCTTACCTTGAGCATTACTTCCTAGCTCCAGTTCAGATCCTTCAGCTTGCTAGCACGGATCCTTAATCCCACTTCCTAGTTTCCACCACTGACCTTTGGGCCTTTCCAGTACAGATTCATGAAGCAGACCTGCATGAGACTGTGCTGTGGGCTCTAGGCCTCCAGATGGACTGGTGGGAGTCATTGTTATGAGCTCTAGGTTTTTAGCTGAACTCATTCAGGATATTAGGATGTAGGCCCTCATCTGGAGTCTTTAGTGTTTATGTGTGTGGACAGACTTCCTGCACTTCGTGTATGTGATTCTTGGGTGATTCACTATAAAATACTATTATAAAATGTGTCCTGTAATATATTTTTCCCCTTGCAAAAACCCCAAACCACAACAGTAGCGTTGACTTTTTATGAAAGTATTAAAAGCAGTTAAAACTCAATCACACATAGTAGAATAAATGCCACCTGCAATTACAGAAAGCAGAATGTAAGTCTAAACAGAAGTCAGAAAGAGACAGGAATCATATCCTGTGATTACACGTGTCCAGGAAAGAGAGTGTATGGTTGAGAGTAAGGTGAAGAACTCATGTACATGGCATCTTCATAAAGAAGTCCAGAGTCGTTTCTTCTGTGCCTTTCATCCAGTAATAAAACTTCTAAGTCTTAGCTATGACTAGATCTCCACCTATTCACTCTTCTACCTGTGGATTTCATTGCTATTGTTTTCAAGTGTAAATCTGCTAAGCTCCCATATCCCATTACCCCTGTGATTTTATGGTCATCTTTAAAAGTAGCTACTATTCTTTTCTGTCTTCATTCATATTTTATCTGAGCCTTCACATTCATAATAAAGATCAGTCACTTTGGATATACAAAATCATGGGTCCATCCAAGCAGCAGTTGGCTAATTTACAAATTGAATTATTGCTCATATAGAGGACCAGGAAAACACAAAAGCATACAGCACAGAGTGCACCTAGAGTCTTACGGCAAGAGACACACACATTCAGTAGCCCTCACTGTGCTGACACCGTGCATGAGATGAGCGTGACCTTAATCTCAAAGGACAGCAGGCTAAGCTACTCACTTGCAGGGCAGGAAATAACCAGGCATAAAGAACTGTCTCTGATCCTCTGCTACCTACTTTAGGCTTATCCATAAAACCTATAGAAGCAAAGAGAAGAGAAAAGTTGCACTAATTTCTAATAATAGCCAGGAGAGCTGCTTATGTAAATATTCAGGGAGTCTGTGATAAGACAAAAAGACAGTATTATTTCTTAGGAATATATGTTGTTAATTTCCCCTTTTCATAGCATAATATTGAAACAACAGCATGTGCACCCAGACTCATCTGGGTAAGGATGAGTAGGTAAATGATAACCACGTGGAATGAATAGAATCGTGCTTGAAAGCCTAATCACTGCTCTCAGAAACTGTCATTGTCCTGTGAGTCTAAGGAGTTAATGTTTTCCAGCATGATTTTCCTAAAGAATCAAATCACTCCCAGAAAAATGCCACTTAAACAGGAAAAATAAAAGGAAGCAAGAAAGGGATTGACAAAAAGCAGGCCTGAATGCATAATGAATGCTTTGCCACTCATTGATAGACAACCCTTAAAACAAAGCATTGTTGTGTGAAATGTTCTAGAGAAAGGAACTCAAGAGTTTATCAAATGAGTTATTGGAAAAGAATTTTTTTTTAAATCTGCCAGAAATGTACCAGGCTATTATTGCATCTTATAAATTATTTATTATTCTTAGATATGTCATAAAGTCCAACACAAATAAAAGAAAAATGCTGACAAGACAGAAGTAGCATTGTGAGTTCGAGATAGTTTCCCAAAGCTGTGCAGAAAAGTTCCAAGAACCTTTGCCCCCCGCCCTCCACATTTTCACCACTTACATGTTCTGCTTCTGTATAGTTGAAGGTGTCAGCACTTTATTTTCCCATTTTACTTTGCCTATTAAGAGAACAAAATCTCTGCCTATGTGTGTCTGTGAGAGTGAAAGCAAGAGAAACTTAATGATGAAGAATTAAGTAAAACATAATACAGAAGATCGGTTTTTAAAAAGCATCTATTAATAGCCCTGCCCGGCTCATATGAGCTCTGCAGGTCTCACTGCGGTTTGGGGAGCCTTTAGCTAATAATCTTACTTAATGACATGCTGAAGACCTGCTGGACCTTCATTCTTTTTTTTCCACAACGAAATGGTCCTTTATTTATACTTTTGCAGAGTTAGTAATATGTGACACAAGGTCGCCTGGTGACTAATAGCTGACTTTAACCAGACAGAATGTTTATCTCAGGACTGAGGTGGCTTGTGCTGGTCACTCACTGCTATGATGGACTATTGGACTATATTGGGTTATTTCGCTGAATTCAAGAACCTATAATCTTTGGACTGGCATCAAGTATGAAAGGGTCCTTTAAAGACTTCTCCAAATAGAGCTTCTCTAACTGCAATGGAACACTCATTTCTAACAAAACAAAGCAAAAAAGGCAGATATGTTGGGAGCCATAGAAGCTAGGAAATTGATCAGATGTGTGTAGGCGGGACTGGGCCTTTATTCTTATGAAGCCAAGCTAATGAAATACCATAAAAATCACTTCGCAGTAACAGTAGGAAGACATCAAATATCTGAATGTAACATATTTTTTCACTTTACTTTCAAGGGCTGTATGAAAATGACCAGTTTAAGTAAAAGTAAAATTTTCATTGGACTATTCACATGACAATATACTATCTTTCATCTCTTGCTTTATTGTTTGTTCTTACTATGATACAAGTTTTGATAATTATACTGTATTGCACTGTACTGTAGTGTTTCAGTTACTTTTCTCTCATTGCTGGAACAAAATACCCAACACCCCAAATTAAGGAAGGAAAGGTTTGTTTAGCTCATAGTTAGTGGAGGTTTCAGTCCATACTTGGCTGGCTGCAAAGAGGGAAGCCATTCATGGCAAAAGAAATCAGCAAAGAGCAAAAGGCAGTGCCTGCAGCAGCGAGCAAGGCTCTCTTCTGTTCTTATATTGTATTCAAGATATCCACCCCAGGGTGGGGTGTAGCACTCAGAACCATAATCCCAGGACTGGATCATGAATTAATCACAGATTACCCCATTGACTGCATGAGGCTTTGGGGGAACAACTAGGCACAAGCCATAACATGTAATTTTATGTTTTGTTATAGATTACAGTACTCCATGTAAGAGTTAAACAAATGAAAATAAAGACATCAAGTTGAAGTTTCTTATGACCATTTGCTTATTCTGAATTTTGGTATGCATACAATATATATTTCATCATTTAACAACCAATTTCACTAATGACCTAGCTGCAGGAACATACCTTGTTTGTTAACAAGAGATACTATACTTAATTCAGGTTCGAAAAGCACATTTTTCTCCTTCATGAACTTACCAAAAAAAAAAAAAAGGATAGAAGTAGATTCCAAGTTTCATAAGGACATTCTGCTTTGTGGATTTTATAATTTTCTCCATGCTTTGCAGATTGCAAATACTTCATAAATAGCACATAATTTTTAGGAATATATGTGTGGAGTGGAGTGGGAGAAGTGGTCTTTTCCTACATCTGAGTGCTTATAAATCTCTAGGGCACTGAATATTATACCACTTTATCTTATCTTCTTCCCTTTCAGTGATTTATGGGCAGTCACATCTCTATTCTTTTGTAAGTGGGAAATGATCTATCTTAACAATTTACCATGTAACTCTTATTCACGAGCCAAACAAATACAAGAAACAAACACCTACTGTAGATTCTGGTGCCTCAAAGCTTTTCTGCTTCAATTTTTCTTAATCTTACACCTGAATAATCTTACACTCACTTTTGACACATATTTTTCCAGAAATATTCCTATGTGCTTGTAAAAGGCAGCACTGCAATGTTCAGATGAGATAAACTAAAATTTAGATAATCTAATACCGAGGAGTGTTGAGGCATTGAAGGTGGAGGGAAGGGAAAAGGCGAAAAAAGAACAGAAGAAAAATATGGAAATGAAACTCTTCCCGATAAGGAGGGGAAGAGGGGTTGAAGGAATGGGAGTGGAGGGGGAAAAAGAAGAATCAAGACACATCATGTACAGATACAAACTCCCTAAGATGAACATAATGTACCAGTAAAGCTAATTTTCTTTTGAAATAGATTTCTACTGTGCTACTCAGGCTTGCCTTGGGCTCACTTTGTAGCCCAGGCTAGCCTCAAATTCACAATGATCCTCCTGACTCAGTCACCCAAGTGCTGTGACTACAGGTATGCACCACCATGCTGGGTTTAGAATAATTTTTTTAAAGTAACTTCATTTCT
>NDGM010955163.1:0-10331 GCA_002564305.1 Octomys mimax | reverse complement strand
TATGCAATGTGTTAATTATTGAAACTGTCCTACCAATTTGATTTAAAACTATCTCATTGCTATTTGTTTATCAATAAAATTGTGGTAAAAAATTCATTGAATAGTTGCTCTTCAATGATTATTTAATTACACTAGCTGTCAACACAACTGCTCTACAGAAAAGCCAGGGACATTCATTACAAGTGTACTTAGAATGACCTTGGACAATGCAACATACAGTAGGAACTGCATTACCATTCTTTATTATTAATAATACTATAATATTTATTATAATATATTAAATATACATCAGCCATTATAAAAGAAGAGAGATTATTTGCAATCATTGGTTTAGAATTAGCATAGCAGGTAAGAGATGGACACATCGCTCTTGACATTGCTGATGCATATGTACATGACCTAATTTTACTACTTGGATGAGTATATCTTTGACATACCATTTAATTTCATTTAGCATTCAAAACAGCTCTTCAACAATGGTATCATTTTCTTCACTCTAAAAGATACTCAAATATGAAGCTGTCAACAAAGATAGTAGATGGCACTGTTTGGTTTCAATTCCAAGTTATCTTTATTTTAAAGCATTTTAGGACCCAAATTCTTAAAGTGGATTATGTTGTAAATGTCTGTGTTCAGTAATGGTACAATGGGAATGAAATGTATATATCACATAAGCATGAATAAGAATGGATTTAATTCATATAAAACTAGACATTTACTCTGTGAGTTTAAGACATGAAAGACTAAATTACTTAATCTTAAAACAGGAATATTCTGAAAAGTTAAAGAAATTGAAAAATCTGGGGAGTCAGTAATAAAACATCTTTTCTCTTAAAGCCTTTACAATTATAGTCATAAGGGAAATTATGGTGGCTTCAGGGTCCTGAAAATCCATGAAGTGAGTAAATGGGACAACTGTAAGAATCGAATCATTTTTCCATGGCTAATGGCTTATAGAAGTGGATATATTCATAAATGGAGCATATCTCCCTTTGGTAATGCATTTGGCAGAAGCAGTAAGATGAGAAGTAGCATAAATTGTTTATCTCTAATGTGGTGCGACTGATAGCTCTAAGATTGAGGTTTAGGGAACACTATGTGATGATCCACCAAAGCACATCCACAAAATGACAAATATATAAATTTTACATAATTTCAGGAAATAGTGTATGTGAGTCAATAGTGAAGAGCATAAGAGCAATACTCCAAAACAAACCATGCCTGTGCTGACTACATGCTGACATTTTCATTCACAGATAAAATTTGGATTTCCAAAACATCGTTCTTGACAGAATATCATTATTCAAAATGCACATTTCTGGGTGCATGCTTTATTGGTAACTTTACGTTGGCAAAATGACCATTAGTAGTGGAACTGAAGCAAATAGTAGAAACTACACAAATAGAGATATAAAACATTTGCTTTTTTGTAACCTACAAAATTCTTCAGTTCCATCAACAGCAAATAGCTGAATATTTGTAGAGGTGCTATAGCTGTTGTCTTTAGTAGACAGGTTGGGTCATTGATGAAAAATTTCCCCTAAGTCATATTTCTGACTTTCAATAAGCTATTTGAATATAAAAATGTGTAATTGTGAATCTTAGTTTTGAAACTATAATACATTATTTTCTTTTCTACATTGAAATTTTAGACAAATATGTGAATTAGTGGTGAGAAATTACTGATCACTTTTATAAGAACTAGCATTTTTTCCTATTGGACAATGAAAATATGTCTGTTGCTTACAATATAATTCTATAGATATAGGAAAGTAGCATTTCTTCTCATAGATGTCAGAATTCTATGTGACCAAGACTTGCTTTTTATGAATTTAAAACACTAAATGTATAGTACAGTTGTATAGGTTAGGTTTTACTTTTCTCATGAGCTAGTTAAAAACCACATACTGGAAAACAGATTGATTTTTCAGAAATTTTATAAATGTTAACATTTATTATTGATTTTTATCTAGTTGATCTATCTACTTGTGACAGTGAGGTACTAAGATCTCCCATTAAAATTGTGTTAGTGTTTGATTTTTCATGTCCTTTATTTGTTGCATATATATTTCTGATTATTATCTTTTCCTCTTGAGAGTTTTGTTTTAACAAGTATATTGACCTTTTGATCATTCCTAGCTTCAAGTTCACTTTGTCTGCAAATATATCAGCTACCTCTGCATTTTTCAGTGTTTCTATCACATTAAATATTGTTTTCCATCCTTTGACTTGAAATCTGTGAAGTTATATTTGAGTTAAATGTGTTTCTCATAAGCAGAATAATTTTGTATATCATTTCTTTATCCATTTTACCAGTCTGTTTCTTTTGACTGGTGAACTGAGATCATTTACATTGACAAATACGATTGATATGTATTGATTTCTCCTTGTCATATTATATTCCTATTGTTGGTTTCCTGTCATTTCTTTCTGTTTAATTGCTTGCCTTTCCTGGTGGCATCTTTTTTTGGTATCCTTGGAATAGTGTTCATTATTATTTTTTCTAAAGTAACCGTCAGAACATTTTGTAGAGCTCAACCAAACCTGTAAAAAAATGGGCTTAATAGATTCCACAAAGCGTTCAACCTCAAAATTCAGAATACAAATTTTTCTCAGTGTCACATGGGATGTTCTCCAAAATAGAGCATATACTAGTTCATGGAACATGCTTAACTAAATGCTGATGAATTGAAATTATTCCATACATATTAGCAGAGCATTATGCAATAAAATTGGAAATCAGTGGCAAAATAAATCACAAAAACTCTTTAAACATGCTAATTAAATAGTGCCCTACTGACCAACCAATGGGACACAAATGAAATTAAAGGAAAAAGTGGAAAGCATTTACATATTGTTTTCTTTTTTAGTATCTACAATTAAATGATAATGCTGATACAATATCCCAGAAATTGTGGAATGCAATGAAAGCAGTTGTACAAGGACAATTTATATATAGTGGTGAAATCTCACACCAGGAAAAGAGTGATTTCAAATAAAAAACCTAATGTTGAACCTCAAACTTCTAGAAGAAAGAACAACTCAAGCCCAAAGCTAATACAAGACAGGGAATTATAAACATCACTAAAATCAATGCAATTGAAATTAAGTAAACAATACAAAAATCAATAAATCGAAGAGTTGGTTATTTGAAATATTAAATAAAATTGATAAACTCTTAGTCAATGTGAAAAAGGAAAAAATCCTCAAATTCATGCAATTATGAATGAAATGTGTGAAATCAAAATGGATCTTGTAGAAATCCAGAAGATTATCAATACCTAGTTCAAGAAATGTTATTGAAATAAGACAGAAAACAAAACAAATGGACAGATCCCTAGAAACATATGAATTATAACAGCTGAATCAAGAAATATCAAAATTCTAAAGAAGCAATATCATTCAATGGAATTAAAGATGTGATTTAAAGCTAATAAAGAAGAACTCAGTCCTGCTGGATTCACTGCTGAATTCTACCAAAAACAAAAGGATTCAACCAAAAAAAGAGAACTTCAGGCCAATATCCCCTACTGTACATAGATGTAAAAGTCCTCAATAAGATACTGTTAAGCAGAATGCAGCATCATTTCTAGAGGTGAATGTTACATGTTACCATGATGCCAAAACCAGAAAAGTAACCCCCCAAAGTAAACTATAGAAATTCTCCATAATAATCATAGATACAAAAATTCTTCATAAAATACTAGAAAACAGAATGCATCAAATCATCAAGAAGATTATACACCATGACCAAGTAGCATTCATCCCCCAGATGCAGGTATAGTTCAACATGTACAAATCAATAAATGTAATATACAACATCAATGAAAATAAACAAAAAATATAATCGTCTCATCAGATACAGAAATAACATTTGACAACATCCAACACCAATGCATATTAAAAATCCTACAGGAAATTAGAATAGATATTCTTTATTTTAATCTGATAAAACTCATGTATGAAAAACGCACATCTATGAAATAGCCCACATCATTATAAATGGACAAAAAATGAAAGCTATCACTATAAAATCAGGAACAAGACAAAGTTGTCCACTATTATCACTTCTATTTGATACAGTTCCAAAAGATTAGCAAGAGCCACTATACAAGAGAAATAAATAAAAGAAACACAGATAGGAAAATAAGTTAAATTATTGTTATTTAAAGATAACATGATATACACAGAAGACTGCAAAAAACTCCTGCAAAGACTTCTAGATTTAATGACCACCTTTAGTCTAGAGACAAAAATCAACACTAAAATTCAATAGCATTCGTTTACATAAATATCAAAGTCACTGAGCAAGAAATTAGGGAAACAATACTTTTTATAATCATATGTAAAAAATGAAATACTTAGGAATAAGTCTGACAGAAGAAGTAGAAGATCTTTACATTGAAGCATACAATACTCTGAAGGAAGGAGGTTGAAGAGCATATCAGAAAATGGACAGATATTTTCCTTGATCTTAGTTAGGAAGAACCAACATTATAAAATGGTCATATTCCCAAAATTTTTACACAGAGTTAATGCAATACCAAGGAAAATACCATTAGCACACTTTTTAGAGCTAGAGGAAATAATCCTAAAATCCATTTGGAAACAGAAGAAATCTAGAATAGCAAAAACAATTCTGGGCAACAAGGGCAAGTCAGGGAACATCACAATCCCTAACTTGAAGTTATACTACAAAGCCACTGTGATAAGAAACAGCAAGGTATGGGAAAAAAAGAAAGAAAGACTTGAGTATTAATGAAACAGATTAGAAGCTGCAGAAAATACTCTAAACACATTAAGCCACCTTATCTTAGACAAAGACATCAATCGCATTTGCTGGAAGAAAGATAATCTCTTTAATAAATGGTACTGGAAAAAGTGGCTTGCTACATCTCAAAAACTTGAACTAGACCCATGTATCTCAGCATGTAATAAGCTAAAACTAAATATCTAAATATTAAAAGAGAAACACTAAATTTTCTGGAAGAGAGAATAGGTAGACCTCTTTAAGACATATGCGTAGATTAAAACTTTATGAACATAATCACAATTGTACAGGAAATGCTACAAAGAATCAACAACTGAGATCTCATCTTATTAAAAAACTTTTGCACAGCTAAGAAATTTATCAGCAGAGTGAAAAGACAAAGTTAATGAGAAAATATTTTGCTAGCTGTTCTTCAGACAAGGACTAATACCTAGAATATAGATAAAGTACTCAAAAAAGTCAGACCCTTGAAATTTAAAGATCCAATCCAAAAATGGGTATCTACCACTTCACAGATGAAAAAATATACGTGTCAAATAAATGCATGTGAAAATGTTCAACATTACTGGACATTCAAGAGATGCAAATTAGTAAAACATTGAAATTTCATCTTACTTCAGAAAGAATAGCAATTATCAAGAAATCAATAACAAATCCTGGCTCGGTTGTGAGGAACAGAAACCCTTCTCCATTGTTGGTGGAAATGTAGATTGTTGTAATCACTGGGGAGATCAGTGTGGAGAATCCTCAGAAACTTGAACTAAAAGTTCCACTCGTTGCAACTATTTTCCTTCTTGGTATCTACTCAAAACCACTAAAATATCATACCACAGGGATATATTTACAAGCACAGTTTTATCAGCACAGTTTAGAATAGCTACATCTTAGAAACAGCCCAAAGCTGGGGTTTCTTTTTGTTGTTGTTTGTTTGTTTGTTTCGTTTTTTCCCCCAGGTTTGTTTTTCTTATTTTAATTTTTTTATATTTTATTTTATTTTAAAGGTTAAAAACAGTAGCAAAAACAAATAGAAAATAAGACAGAAACAGGGTAACATACAACAATGAATATGTTGCAGATTTTCAAAACAGAAATAGCTAATTAACAATGGTTGCTATATTTTCTATTTTTATTATCAAACCTGTTGCTTAGATTATCAGATATATTTATGTGAATTTAGAGTAATAATTTAATATTGTCACTTGCTTTCAAGAAATCTTAATTTTTTCCTTAAGTTTGTTTTAATTTATTTTGAAGAGAGTATAATAATTGATAAGACATTAGGAATGGTACACATTTAGAAGACCAAGATGAAAGGCATTATCCTTGATAGATAAGTGGATGCAACTAGAAGCTATACTCATAAGAGAAGCTGTCCTCATAAGTGAAAAAAGAAATAAAAACAGCCTAAATCTGGATAAAGAAGATATGATATTTTTATACAATGGACCCAGCTATACATAAGTACAAACTTCAGAAATTTCTAGGTCAGTGGATGCAACGTGAGACCATACTCTTACATGAAACAAATCACACACATATATGTAAATATCACATTGTTTCTCTGATGTGAGAAACTGAAAGTTTCAATAAGGACCAAAATGTGCAATAGATCCTATGAAATAGGAGAGCAATGTACACATGGCAAGTGTAACTAGGAAGAGGAAAAGGAAAAAGGAAGGAAGAGAAGAGAAAAGTTGGAAAAAATGGCAACAAAGCTTTTTTAAATATGGAGGGAAAGAGCAGTTGAAGATAGATTAGGAAAATGGGAAAATGAATTAAATTATATAACAAAGGCACCAATTCTCTATGATGAAAGTGATGATTATATACATCTGAAATGTACCAATGAAATTAGTTGATAAAAAATTTAAAAATTTAATTTAAAAAATACACTTTATAATTCGAATGGCAATAAGAGAGAATTGTTTTCATTTGGAGAGCTATTTCATTTTCTTTCATCTACTGCTCACTAGGCTGTCTTATTTTGCCTTGATCATACATTTGCAGTTTATCCAAGTAAATTAAAACTTCATTTTATTCCCTACAACTTTTCCCAAATTAATATATTCCCTACATAATTAATATTGGTAATGATTAGTGCTTATATTTAATTAGAAAGGATATATATGTTATGAAAATATTGAAACATTACCCTACATAAAATTGTACTTGTTATTAATAATAAAATGTAACAAAAAGACCCGTGAAGATTGTCATGGCACTGGTGTCCTCCTCGCTACTCCCACAGGTCCCCTGAGCACAATGCTGGGTGATTGAAATTAAGACTCCTGACAGATAAAAAAGGTATAGAATGTGAGGTAACTGAAATTTGAGGTGGGGTGCGAGGGTACATTAAAGAAAAACCTTAAGGGTTAACTTATCTGAATATATCTCATAAAAAGTTCAAACTCAACTGTGGTCATTTTTGTGTTCAAATTTAAAGGCTTGTGGTTGAGATGAAGCCACCTGGTGTTTAACACAGACTTCATTAAACTAAGCCATTCACAAGCATTAGTCACAGTCCAATCAGGACACAAAAACAACACTTATTTTAAAAGATGAAAAACAAAAAAAATTGCTAAACAATCCTAAAAGAGTAATTATAAGTACAAAACAGAAATCTCTACAAAGCCTACAAGGCTGAGGAAACATATACAAGGAAAACTTCTTAAAAAAGAGTTTATAGCATTGGTAGGATTAAACTTTGTTACAGAAGGTGTAGTTGCAAGCCACTGCATAACATCACGTTTTCCCCAGCTTGAGCAGTTTGCAATAACTGATCAAGCAGAGAATAAGCTTTCATGGAATAGATGTACCTCAAATCATAGCCATGCAGATGAATTGGGGTGGCAGTACAGTGTCTCTGAAGGGCTGCAGGGAGGGACTCACCAGGCAGGGTCTTGGCTGCAAGGTCAGAAAGAGACCACTGTCTGGACCACAGACAAACCAGCTAGCTCTTACTCACAGGAGACCAGCTTTTCAGCTGTATGTAACAGTAAGACCAATTTATTTGTCTTGCAAAGTCTATCCAATGCCTTGTAAGAAGGAAGCTTAACATTGCTCTCACTACAAAAGGGAAACAAAGGACATCTGTCCTTCATCACAGAGCAAGTATAAAACGCTTTTATTTTTTAATCTGAGAGACAATCAGCTAATAACTGGTACATATGCACACATATATAGACCAAAATGTTTTGGTCCCAGAGATAACTTCATACGTTTTTATTTTTCATTAATACTGAGATTTATTTTATTTTATTTTTATGTATTTAGTACAGGGTCTCACTACACAGATCAGACTCATGATGATCCTCCAGTTTTCAGTCTCCCAAACACTGGGATTATAGGCACGTGCCACCACACCTAGCATATGAAGAGTCATGCTTTTAAAAGATGATTGTTATTAGACATATATGCTGCACAGATTAATGATTTTCATTTTTGCAGACAAATATATGCATGTAATATACTTAGATGTTGTCACCCCTGCCTTTTCTCTTACCCTCCTCCTTGTTTCTTTCCATTTCTCTAAGAGTATACTTCAACTGTCATATTCCCTGATTTAATTTTTTCCTGCATTTTTATCAATACACTTATTCATATTCTTGTGCTTTTTAATTTGGTGTTTCCTTCCTTTTTCCTTTTTTCCCTTTCTTTCTCTCTTTCCTCCACTTTCGCTTCCCTTATGTTTTGTGTTTGATTTATTTAAATATAATAGAGTAAATTACTTTGGTATTTTATAAGTGAAGCCAGTCAGCAGTGAAATATTCTTTACACAAGACCCTGTCAGTGCAACATTGTACTTCTGATAAAGACTCACCAACTCCTCTGAGTTGCATCTTGAGTTTTTCCACTCACGTGAAAATAAGTATTCATAAAGTCTGATATTGGGTTTCCTATGAGATTTGAGCTGTATTTTTGCTTCATAGCAATTTTTTATAATTTTGATGAATCTTTAATTTTCTTCAAAATGCCAAGCTCTGGAGTTGAATTTTATACATACCTAAGTAGAACAGCTGGTTAGCTTGTTCCTAATCTGTCCGCCACCAGACAGGATCACTGAAGCCGTGAGTAGCAAAGACTGAGGCCTATTTTTACCCAATACTGAAAAGCATAAACTTCATCCTTTGACTACCACTTTGAGAAGTTATATTAATACATTTGCTAATACTGAGTATTTTATTCCAAGCAAATTAGTACTTGTATAAGTTACTATCTTTTTAGTATATTTACAGTTGTGATGAGTTCATGTTAAACTACTGTGAAAAAGTTACTCTATTCAACTGTCTGTGACCCTGCTTCCCTGTAAGACCTCAGGGAGGCTTAGTGTACCATTGATAAATCATTGATAGACTGAAAAAACCCAGACTAGACCTACAAAATAAATCAAAGTAAAGATCAAAATGTTTCTAACTGTACAAAATAACTAAGGTGCTGCTAACCAACTGGAAAGTATCACTGTGGTAGTCAAAAACACAGCAACACAGATGTATGTTAAACAGAAACTAAAAAATGTTCCCGAAAAATGTATTCTGCATTCTGTGCCTGGAGGTGCTGTTCTGCGTTAGATGACAAAATTTTTGGCCAAACTGGATGTGGATTTTTATTTTAAAAGCTCCTTGCTCCCCAGGGTAAGGGCCACTCAGTCTGCTCCTGTGTGAGAGCTGACTGACTTTCCTGGGCTCAAGAAATAAAGGCTCTTTCAAATTTCTGCCTAGCCTCTGATCTGGTTCCTATGCTAAGCCACCCATAACAATAGCTTTATATTCTCTTATTGTTGAAAATACATTGATATATGATATTAGTATTTTCTTTTTAACGTTGAGTGTATTAGCTTCCTAGGGACGGACAGTAAAGGGTAGCTTAACAGAGTGAGAGTTTACTATCGCAAATCTGGAGGAGAGATGTTTGAAAGTGAGGTGCTGACAGGATGGTGTTTGTTCAGAACGTTAATGGAAAATGCTTTTAGGTTTCAGTGTGGCTAGTGATCTTTGGTGTTCATTGGCTTGCACTTACATGACTAATCCCTGTCATATAACATTCTCCTAAGTCTGATTTCCCATCTCTTCCTTTACTTAGAAGGGCAGCATTCATGTTCAGATAGGGCCTTACCCTACTTCACTAGTACTTAGCTGATTTAAGTCTGGTAATTTCATCTACAATGGTTCAGTTTCCAAAAGGACATGTTCTGAGGAATTAAGGACTATAAATTCAATATATTTTTGGAGTCACAGAATTCAAACAATTCTAACCAAAAGGATAGCTTTTCTAGTTTAGAAATCTATGTTAAGAAGTGTAGTGGAAAAAAAAAAAAGAAGTATAGTGGAAGGCCAGCCAGATAGCTTAGTGGATTAAAACATCTGCTTAGGTGGACACAAGAACCAGGGTTCAATTCCCCATGTGCTGTGCCATCCACACCTCCAGGGTGATCTGAGATGGCTATTGAGATGGCTATTGGGTGTGGTGGCACACACCTGTAATCCCAGCACTTGGGAGGCTGAAAACAAGAGAATCACTATGAGTCGGATCTACATAGTGAGACCCTGTAAACCCTGTAGAC